>BLSH010171324.1:1500489-1516250 GCA_018402905.1 Glandirana rugosa
CCCCCTTCTCTCCTAAGGGATTTTATCGGTCACAACTCAAAACTCTCCCTTATTCCCTATTTTAGGGAATCCTCTCTTCCCCCCAGGCCTCGACTCTCGTGACTACCGACACCTAACAGAAAGGGGCCAAGACCGGGCTGTGGACTTCCTGATAGACGGCCACTGGCCCTCTATTGCACTGCTGATGGACGAGGGGGGCAGATATAAACTACCGTTCTGGCCTGCGGCACGACCTCCCAGACCCGAATAGGTTCCACCGACCTTTGACGTTATTTGAGGAATACTGCTCAGAAACGGACGGTATGACCCAAGTCCTATCTAAATCCTATGCACTACTGAACAATCCAGCGGAGCAGCCACATTTATCATGCCTAGCGAAATGGGAAACAGAACTGGGACAAACCTTCACAGCTACCCAAATTCAAAATATAATACGCTTTACACTAAAATCATCTATCTCCACCAAAATTCAAGAGGCAAATTATAAGATACTCACCAGATGGTATTATACCCCAGCAAAACTTCACGCATGCTTCCCCTCCACCACGGATCTTTGTTGGAGATGTAGGGAGGAGAAAGGAACTATGCTACACATATTCTGGACGTGTCCCCAATTGACATCTTTTTGGTCAACAATACACACAATAGTACAAAAGTTTACGGAATACCAAATCCCAATAGATCCAGCTCTCTTCCTCCTTCACGCCTCTAGTATCCCAGCTAAGATATATAACAAATCTATCCTGCGCCACCTACTCAATGTAGCTAAAGCCAGTATATCCATCTATTGAAAAAGGCACATCCCACCCCCTATAACGTGCTGGTTAAGCAAAGTAGAACAGATAAATAAAATGGAAGACTTGATTCTTACTGCTCAACACAAAAGGGAACGCTATTCCAAAACATGGAGACTCTGGAATATGTTCCTCTTTTCGGATGAAGGGAAAACATTGCTTACCGGTACACCCCCTTGAACTAAATTAAAATAGAGCCTACAAACTGCTATACCCCCCGACCATCACGGGGGGCTCCATCGCTGCCTCGCACACTTCTTCCTCTTCCCGCTCATTCCCTTCCCTCTCTACTCTATATCTTCTCTACTCCTTCTCCATCCTTTACCCTTTCTTTTTCCTTCTCTATTTTTTTCATATCTTTATCTGGTTTCGCATCCCACCCCCCACTCTACCTTTTCCACCCCCCTTTCATTTGGAAAAAAAGGAAGTTGAGGGGATGTCACCAAATTGTCTATATTTATCATACATCCAGTATCCGTCTGTTCAGTGATGGAAACTTGGAGCCAGTAAGGACAGATGGCCCGACGGGCGTACCAAATGCTTCGATGTTTGCTAGATGTATGCCGTTTTTTGTGCCCATGATGTATGACTTTATTGAAATATCTTTGTACTGCATTGGTGGCTCACCCTTAACGGATGTTAATAAAGTTCATATTTGAAAAAATAAAATAAAATAAATGCATGTAGCAATGGATGTCCTCTTTTACACTTAAAATAGTGTCATAAAAACAATGTTCAATAATACATCCAGTGCTTTAGTATTCTAAAAAGCGATCCGTGCTTCAGTGTTCCTTATTTACACACTAGTGACAAAACTCTTGTGCTCCCCCTTTAGTAATCTCCTCTCTTCAGTGTGTGACCTCACAATTAAGTTAGATCACTGAACGCAGTTGAGCAACCCCTGGGCTCACTTATCAAGTAATGTCCAAGCTCCTGTTCTAATCCTCAGACCAATATCCTCCGTACATGCAGGGAAAAAACAATATAATAATACCTGAATCCTTTTTAAAACCATACGCTTTATTAAAACTCCAAAATAGATACTCACATTCTTAAGGTGCTTGCAGTGCACCAATCTACAGGGTGGGCCTTTTATATGGATACACCTTAATAAAATGGGAATGGTTGGTGATATTAACTTCCTGTTTGTGGCACATTAGTATATGTGAGGGGGGAAACTTTTCAAGATGGGTGGTGACCATGGCGGCATCCAACACAATGGGCAGCACATTGAACACATTTTATAAGTGGTCAGAAACTTGTAAATAACTCATGAAAGAATAAAGTTACGTTAAAACCAAGCACACCATTGTTTTTCTTGTGAAATTCCCAATAAGTTTGATGTGTCACATGACCCTCTTCCTATTGAAAAAACAAAAGTTGGATTCAAAATGGCCAACTTCAAAATGGCCGCCATGGTCACCACCCATCTTGAAAAGTTTCCCCCCTCACATATACTAATGTGCCACAAACAGGAAGTTAATATCACCAACCATTCCCATTTTATTAAGGTGTATCCATATAAATGGCCCACCCTGTATAATACACAATCTTATTTGGTGACCATCAGATAAAAAGCCATACAGTTGCGATCTGTCAGTAATCCACACTCCCCGTGCTGTTGCTGTTGCCTTCACCGTCCTCTCCCCTCCCCTTACGCGTATTCGATACAGGGAACATGTGTCTTCTTCAAGGGTTTTTAATTACTCAGTGTTCAGTGTAGAAGCAGTGAAGGATAGCGGCAGCAATCTAGGTGAGGATGATCATTTTGTTTTGTTTTTGTATTCCCGAACTTCTCTTTTAAAAGTTGACAACTGGTCCATTGCTACAATAGACCATACTACTATGTTTCTTAATGAGATGTGACATTATAATATTAACCACTTCAATACAGGACACTTATGCCCCCTTCCTGCCCAGGCCAATTTTCAGCTTTCAGCGCTCTCGCACTTTGAATGCCAATTACTCAGTCATGCAAAACTGTACCCAAATAAAATTTTTATCATTTTCTTCACACAAATAGAGCTTTCTTTTGGTGGTATTTAAACAATACTGGGTTTTTTATTTTTTGCAACATAAGTGAAAAAAGAGCGAAAATTTTGAATTCGTTTCTATGATAAAATTTTGCAAATAAGTAATTTTTGTTCATAAATTTGAGCCACAATGTATACTGTTACATATTTTTGGTAAAAGTAACTCAAATAAGTCTATATTATTTGGTCTGTGTGACAGTTATAGAGTCTACAAGCTATGATGCAAATCATAGAAAATTAATCACACCTGATGCACTGACCACCTAACTCATTTCTTGAGGCCCTGAAATTCAAGGACAGTACAAATACCTCCCAAATGACCCCTTTTTGAAAAGTAGACAGTCCAATGTATTTAGTAAGAGGCATGGTGAGTTTTTTGAAGTTGTATTTTTTCCCACAATTCTTGGGAAAATGAAGATTTTTTTTTTACACCAAATTGCCATAACAACTTATTTCTCTCACACAGCATATGTATACTTCCAATTACAACCCAAAATGCATTCTGCTACTCCTCCCGAGTATGGCAATACCACATGTGTGCGACTTTTTCACAGCCCGGCCACATACAGAGGTCCAACATGCAGGGAGCACCGTCAGGCTTTCTAGGAACATAAATTACACAGAAAATCTCCTAACGACCTATCACACTTTTGAAGGCCCTGGAGCACCAGGACAACGGAATTACCCACAAAGTGACCCCATTTTGGAAAGTAAACACCCCAATGTATATTCTATGAGGCATAATGAGTCTTTTGAATGGTTCATTTTTTTCAAAAAGTCTTAGAAAAATGTGGAAAGAACATGAAAACATATTTTTTTTTACACAAAGTGGTCAATTTATAAGATATTTCCAACACATAGCATGTACAAAGCAAAAGTTACACCACAAAATACATTCTGTTACTCCTCCCGAGTATGACAATACCACATGTGTGAGACTTTTACCTGGTCACATACAGAGGCCCAACAGACTACAGCTGTTTGTTGATATTTGTGACCGGCTGTGATTGGACACAACCGGTCACATGGTAAAGAGCCCATTTTATTGGCTTTTTACCCTAATCAGGGATGGGTTGTGTCCGAGGGACACGCCTCATCCCCAATCACCTCATCCCCACCCCCCCTGGGGGCGTGCATGAGCGGCGAACACGAGCATTAAACATAGCGACCGGCTGTGATTGGACACGGCTGGTCACGTGGTAAAGAGCCAATTTCATTGGCTCTTTACCCTGATCAGGGATGGGCTGTGTCCTAGGGATATGCCTCATCCCCAATCACCGCACTGCGGGCCCCCAGGGGCCCACAGGAGTGGTGAGAACGTCATATGACGCCCGCCCGGAGGAGATGTTCCTGCCGGCATCATTTTACAATGACCCGGTAAGGAAGTGGTTAAAGAGTAACTCCATTTTTGTTGAGAAAAAAAATACACTACTGGGTGATCTATGTGCATTGCAAGGATTTTAACAAACATAGTTGCAGATTCTTACCTTTTGTTATTCTTAAGAAATAGCTGTTTGTTTGTCTGTGCCCATGTGCTCAGTGAATCTGTATAGGAGTGATTTCATAACTATCAATCAGCTGCTGCACCTGCAGGGCTCTAATGAGGAAAGCTGCTGGCTATGCATCCTTTTTAGATGTTATTTCCCTTTGAGAGTATCACACCAAAAATTACATTTTCCTTGCAGGGATGCCAAAAATCGGATTTGCATCTTAGTGCAGTAAGCCAATCACAAAAGCAGGAAATTACATATCTAGGGAGTGTTCTGTACACCATTTGTGTACAGAATGCCTCCAGGTAGTCATATTGCATTGCATTTTACAAAAAATGACAATGCTGCAGATTGAAAAGGAAAGGTAATGTTTAATAACATGCAAATACAATATGACTTGTGTCGCAATTGTATATGTTGTATTATTATTATTTTTTGTTTGCAAATGTTTTTTTTCCCACGAAAGTGGAGTTACCCTTTAAAAAAATATATTTATAATATTCTTGATGCAATTACCTTTTTCTCCATAAAAATCAGGGTACAGCAAGAGCAAGCAAATGGAAACTCTAATGCATTTCAAACCTATTAACACTAATAGGCATGAAACTTTTGAGTTTCCATCTGCTTGCTATACCCTTTTTGTGTCGAAAGCTTGGAGTGCTGTCAACCTGACATTTGTTTGGTCTGTATACACAGCGATGGCACGGATGTGCACCCAAGAAAACTTTTTGCGGACAAAAGTGGACCGGCTTAGAGTGGTAACATTTACTTGGTATGCAGCTTTATGCAGTTTGGAAAATATGATCCGGTAAAGCACTTTGTCAGCACTTTTGGAAACACACTTTGCCACATGCATAAAGGAATTATTTACATGGCTGCGCCTACTGCACTATCACGTAGAATAAACATTTTGCTTTTTTGGGTTCGTGTTGGATGTAATGACATGCACATGCCTTCTATTTTAAGAAATCATATTTAAGCTTGAATACACCACATTTCTTTAATTTACTAGTAGTTAGCAAGAATGGGTTATTTTCTATACTGTATTCATCAGCCCACACATTTCACAATAACATTCCTTTAGCCACAACAGAAATGCACTGACTTAATCCAATTGGTTTTAACCAAACTATTTTACTGACAAGGTCCAATATTAGGATACAGCACAAGTTAATTTGTAATAAAACAGCAACATCGTTCAAACTACTAGTGTAAGAAAAAGAGTTAGGTCAAATAACCTGTTCTTGCTGGAAATGGTTCCAGAACACCATTTGTTCTTCAGAAAACAAAATCCTGTCCTAACTGCTCATAAAATGTCCCCTACAAGTGTTTATAATAGCTATTAAAAAGAGCAGCAATGTGTTTCTGTGTAAACAAATCCAAATGGTAAGACATGCACTCAGTTTATCATAAAATCAAAAGGTATGTAAAAAAAACTAACTTCAAGCTTTGGTTAACAAAGCATGTTAATTAAAAAGCCATGATAACCACATATTGACTTTTCATAGTAAAAACATGATTTTTATTTTATGGTGGTAAAAAATGTACTCAGTCCAAGCAAATGTCAAGTCCCACTTTAAAATATGGATATTTAAAGAGAGCATAATACCTAAAAGTCACAAACTATTACTGTTTTGTGGTGAAAACATACAGGACTGTTTTATGTAGCATTTGACAGAGGATTTAAATTAGACTTGTAACATGTATGGTGTAACTACTGCCTGGTTAACTAGAAGGGGGAGAGGTTGCAAAGCTTTCACTTACAGCGATGACACTTTGTAGCAGATTAATAAAATATTTGAGGCCATGGCTGTTTCAGCATTCCTTAAGTTTTCCAGGGAAACTTTGAAGTCTTTATAAAGCTTTGTTCTGGGTTTTCTTTGTCAGCCTATTAAATGAGAACTATTATTACTACCATATTGGACTCTTTTATATTGGTTTATTCAGCAGTTTAGAATCATACACTGGAAGACACAGAATGATTGCAATGCTGCACAATTAACAATTGGCTATACAGGCATTAAATTTGCAGGAACAGGGGATTTTGCAGCTGAAACAGAATGCTAATGTTGGGGGGCACATAGAGCCCTCCTTTCACTAGCTGTGAATAACACTGTAGTAATAAAGTTATGTCATTGATTACATCATATGACCTGGTGCCTTTATGCAGCTGCTATTGTAGCTTTTCTGACTCTAAGAAGTTAATGTACAAAGATAGAGCAGGGAGGCTATGGTTGCATAGGTGTCATTTGGCAGTGGAGGAGAGCTGGATGGACTAAAGGTGATGATTGTGAGGGTACTAGATACAGAAAAGTGGTGTGAAGAGTGACATGGGTGATGAATGTAGTATGGGTGCAGTTGTATTTATCTTCACAGGGGCCCTCTGTAATATCTGTGTGCGAGGGGGTCTATTCAAAAAATATTTTGTGTTGTGTGTCTATCTATTGTAATCTGGGGAGCCCGAGATCACCAGTTAGCCGCTTGTAAAAGTGAACAGTCTTTATTGCTCTTTCTGCAGCAAAAATAAAAAATAAACAGTTCATAATCCTGCTATAATCAAAGCAAGAGAACGTCTTACTGCCAATATATCAGTCCCTACTGGTTTTTGGGTTCCCATTTGCTTCATGGGTACTGCAAAGGCCACAGGAACTCCTCACAGATGTAAACCACTACACACTTCCTCACATACAAGTGCAGACTTCCCCCTGCCCCTTTTTAAGATTCCCTTACAGATGGCTTAACCCCTCCAGGACCAAAGTCCCCAGAATGAGGGTTTATTATTATTATTATTATTATACAGAATTTATATAGCACCAACGGTGTGCACAGCGCTTTACAACATAGTATGAGTCTCTTTCCCACCACAGAGTCTCTCCAAGCCTCCAAATTATGTGTCCCAAATGAGGACATACCAATCTAGAGAGTATTGTAAATTAATCCTTTCCTCTTTTCGAGCGGATCGCCCCGGGATCCCTAACCATGCATGATTAGAACCCCTGAGTACTAAAAAATGTCTGTAGAACCTGTACTATATACAGTATCTCACAAAAGTGAGTACACCCCTCACATTTTTGTAAATATTTTATTCTATCTTTTCATGTGACAACACTGAAGAAATTACACTTTGCTACAATGTAAAGTAGTGAGTGTAGAGCTTGTATAGCAATGTAAATTTGCTGTCCCCTCAAAATAACTCAACACCCAGCCATTAATGTCTAAACCGCTGACAAAAAAAGTGAGTACATCTCTAAGTGAAAATGTCCAAATTGGGTCCAATTAGCCATTTTTCCTCCCTGGTGTCATGTGACTCATTAGTGTTACAAGGGCTCAGGTGTGAATGGGGAGCACTTGTGTTAAATTTGGTGTTATCGCTTTCTCTCATGCTGGTCACTAGAAGTTCAACATGGTACTTCATGGCAAAGAATTCTCTGAGGATCTGAAAAAAAAATTGTTACTCTACATAATGATAGCCTAAGCTATAAGAAGATTGCCAAGACAGTGAAACTGAGCTGAAGCACGGTGGCTAAGACCATACAGAGGTTTAACAGGACAGGTTCCACTCAGAACAGGCTTCGCTATGGTCGACCAAAGAAGTTGAGTGCACATGCCCAATGTTATATCCAGAGGTTGTCGTTTTGAAATAGATGTATGAGTGCTGCCAGCATTGATGCAGAGGTTGGGAGGTCAGCCTGTCGGTGCTCAGACCATACTCCGCACACTGCATCAAATTGATCTGCATGGCTGTCATCCTGGAAGGAAGCCTCTTCTTTTTTTTTTTTTTCAAAATATCTTTATTACAGATGAAGTATTACAGCATATAAGAAATATAATACAATCTCTTGAAGAGAAACAACAGAGAGGGATAAGAACAGCTTGTCTGGTTACAGAGGGATGTTTCAGGAACAGTTAATATGTTCAAAGAATTGCAAGACTATGGTCTCAATGATGGGGGTCCGCTTAGATCAGGACCTAGTCCAGGAGCTCCAAGGGTGACAGATTATGCTGTCCAAGGCCTGCCCAAATATAATTAAGGGTGGGTGTCTGTTCGCGTGGGGTCTGTGTTGATGGTTCAGACTTGCTTAGCTATTAAGACAGCTCCTGGGGCGTGGTGGAATTAATATAGGGCATAGAGAGGAAAAGTGATATTACCATGCTCGCTTTACAAGCCCTCTGTGTGTTTAACGCTGGATTGGGGGGGGGGGGGCGATTGGGGGACTAATCTAATGGTGAAGGCAGGGGGGTGGGGGGAGGAAGGTGGGGATGGGAAGAAGGGGATAGAGGGAGAGGGTAGGATAGGGTATAGCCTCTCCTGTTCCTGGGGGTATTTCAAAGTTCCTAGATTCTGACTGGGGTCTGAGAATAATTGGGCTGACAAAGTTATTTAATGTGAGCTAATAGTAGATTGTGTTGGTGTACTAATAGCGTAAATGATGACAAGAGCTAGGGAAGGATTCTCGATACTCAATACGTCATGTATTGATTAGTTGAGAGTACGTAGAGTTTGGTAGAAAGGGAGTCCAACATGCCCACCTTAACTTAAATTTGTTCGGGGTGTCTCTGGCTATATGAATCAGCTCTTCCATTTCTGCCGTTTTGTGTATTTTACGGAGCCGTTCTTTGATCAAAGGGCTTTGGGGGGAGCCCCAATGTGTTGGTATACTTTGCTTTGCTGCATTTACCATGTGCATGGCCAGTGATTTATGGTAGCACTGATGCGGGAGAGATGAGTGGTGGAGTAAAATTTGTCCTGGAGAGATTCCTAGTTCATATGTGGTTATTTGGGTGATGATGTTTCTCACCTCCTGCCAAAAAGGCTGGATCTGAGCGCAAGTCCACCACACGTGCATTAACGTGCCTTTTTATGTGTGGCAGCTCCAGCATGTTTCTGGTACTTCCGGACAAAATTTTTGTAACAGATTGGGGGTGCGTTACTAACGTGCTAGAATTTTATACCCGTTTTCCTGAGCAGAGGCGTTCATCGAGCCTTTATGCACAATTGTGTATATTCGTTCCTAGTCTTCTTCCGAGAGGAACAATGAGAGGTCTCTTTCCCAGGAAATGCAGGCCTTACTGATGTTTGGGGATTGGTCAGAGAAGAGAAGGGTATGCATAGCGGATATTAGGTGGGATTGAGGAGAACGGCTAGCACATATCTGTTCAAGTTGAGTTAGTGGTCTGGTGCAAGCTAACCTCTTATCTGGGGCTCGGAGGTAGTGGGAGAGTAGGGTATATGTCCATGGGGAATGGGTATGTTTCCTGTAAGAGATACAAGGTCTGAGTTCGCTAAGAATTTACCTCCTTCGTAAAATAGGTGTGCTGGTATTTGGCCTTGAGGCCATTGGTCCGAGAGGAAAAGATGGTGCATTCCAGGAGGGAAGTCTGGGTTCAGTCTAGTCGGGATGAGTGGGCCTGGCGTGAAAGATAATAGCTCTCTATTATTATATTGCAAATGTTGCGGAAGCATTGTAGGGTTGGACCGATTAGCGGATGAGATTGTAGTTCGTTGGGGACATGGTGGCTGAGTAGCCAGGGAGAGGGGTAAATTACGCTTCTAGGGTGACCCAATCTTTGCGTTTTTTGTGGACATTCCAATCAATTATTCTAGCGAGATGGCTTGCTTTGTAATAGTTTTGAAGGTCTGGTAATCCTATTCCTCCCAGGTGTTTGGGTAGTGTGAGTTGGGTGAAACTTATCCTTGGTTTGCGTCCACTCCACAGAAATTTGGAACTTGCGCTTCTGTATGCACTGAAAAATGTGGGTAGGATGCGTATGGGGATTGCTTATAGTACATAAAGTAGATGGGGAGAGTGTTCATTTTTAGGTTATCTGCCCTGCCGAACCAGGAGAAGTTTGGTCTGTTCCAGCTTTTGAGGTCTGCTATTAGTTTGTTCAGTATGGGCAGGTAGTTCAATGAGTAAAGGTCAGATAATTTAGTAGGAAGTTGAATTCCGAAATATGTGATGGACCTCGATTTCCACTTAAAGGGAAAATTCTCCTGACAATGTTCAACAAGCTTTAGTGGAAGGGAAATATTGAGGGAAAATGATTTTGTGAAATATTTTGATGTTTGAGATTGTTTGGAATTGTCGGAATTTTTTTAGAACGACCGGCAAGGTAAGTGAGTCAGTTAAAAATAAAAGAATATCGTCCGCATATGCTCCTACCTTATATTCTTTTGAGGCTACCTTTACACCGTGGATATCTGGGTTGTTTCTTAGAGAGTTAAGGAATAGCTCCAAGGTAAGGATGAATAGACCTGGAGGTAGGGGACAGCCCTGTCTAGTCCCACTTTTGATGGAGAAGGCATCCGACAGGGTATTGTTTACGTGTATTTCCACAATGGGATTTACATATAAGGCTGTAATGTAACCTAGCATGCGTGTGCCCATACCCAATGCAGATAGAGTTGCACACATATAATCCCACGGTACCCTGTTGAATGCCTTCTCAGCATCAAAGAAGAGAAACCTTTTTGGTCTGAGTTGGTTGGAGCATGGTGAAGATTCAGGGCTTTTATAGTATTGTCCCTGGCCTCGCAGCCTAGGACAATACCTACTTGGTCTTGATGAATGTCTGTTGGCCAAAATTTTGGAGAATATTTTGATGTCCACATTAAGGAGCGAAATTGGTCTGTAGCTTGCGGGTTGTGACGGGTCCTTCCCTTCCTTGGGTATAACTACAATGTGGGCTTCTAACATTCTGGGCGTAAGCAGAGTTGTGTCAGAGAGGGAGTTGAAGGCTTTAAGAAATGGTGAGACTAGAACCTCTGAGAGTGTTTTATAATAAACAAATAAGGAGGAAAGCTTGGATTGTTTGTGATCTCTGCACAGTGGTCTAGATTATAGAGTTTTGAGTAGAATTTTTCAAATTCTTTTGCGATGTCGGTATTTTTGGTGAGTGTCTTACCCGAGTTAGTGTGTAGTTGGTGTACCCTCTCATTCGCCTTTTTAGTCTTCAGTGCTTGGGCAAGTAGGTGGCCACTTTTATACCCAAACTCATAGAAGAGTTTTTGGGAAAGGGTGTGTCTGCATTTCAGTTTGCGTCCTAGTTCCTCCTGTAGAAGGATGCGAATTTCTAGTAATTCTTGGTACGTCTGTTGTGCTAGTGTATGCTTGTGTCTCATTTCTAGCCTTTTGTTTTTGTGAGTAGATCAGTGATCAGTGCTTGTTTCTCTTTTTTAATTTTAGAGGCTATGTCTATTAGTTTGCCCCTTAGAACGCATTTGTGGGCTTCCCACTGAGTCAAGCGTGTGGTGTTGGGAATGTTGTTGTCCTTACAGTAGTCCTTGATGTGGGTGCGTATTTCCTTGTCTCTGATTTCGTTAGTCAGTATGGATGCATCTAGTCACCAGATACTTTTGCGGGGTGAATGTTCTGGGAGTGCGATGATTAAGGTAATGGGGTGGGGATCCGAGAGGATCATAGGTTCAATTGTGGCTTTGTCTAAGTAAATTAAGTCCTGTTGGGTGAGGAAGAAATAGTCTAGGCGGGAGTATCTGTTGTTGGGTGGGGCTGAATAATAAGTGAAGTCTTTATCTGATGGGAGAAGGGTACGCCAGGTGTCATTAGGGAGGAGTTACTGGAGGCTTATTTGTTTTAGCGCTCAGTATGGTAGGTATGAGGTCCCTGCTGAGGTGTCCAGGAGAAGTCCCCCTGACTATCAGCATTCCCTTTTGAAAGGAGGCCAGAGAATGTGAGATGGATCTGAAAAAGGGAACTTGGGAAGTGTTGGGGCTGTATATGTTGGCTAGCGTAATGGGGGTGTTGTTAAGTGTACCTTTTATGAAGATAAATCTACCCTGGTAATCTATCATAGTGTCTTCAAGCTGAAGGGGTGTGTCTTTGGCTATGATAATTGATGCACCCTTAGTTTTTGATGATGCAGACGTGGAGTGATGTGCATAGGGGTAAAAAGAGTTTATTAATTTGGGAATGGAGTCTGAGCGAAAGTGGGTCTCCTGGATGAACACAATGTCTGCTTTCAAAGCTCGCATATCAGATAATAACTGAGATCTTTTTTCCGGGATGTTAAGGCCCTTGACATTGATGGATACAAGTTTAATGGTGCGGGGTCTATGGGTGTGTCCCGTTGAAGCCATTGTACAAGAGGGATTTGTGTGGTGACTAGTGATTAACTTTGTGGGACAGATATGGAGTCAGTAGGCGCTCTTTGCCAATGTCTGAGAGTGCCCCTTATAGGTGGGCAGGTGTGTCAGGAACAGAAGAGGCTATCTGAGTGGGAAGAGATGGGGGGAATAGGAGGGGAAAGGGGAAAAGTGGGGGGAATGAGGGGGGACTTAAATTGGGATAGACGGGCGAAGAGGGCAATGAACCTGCAACCCAAATCTCAATTGGGGAATCCGGATTTGGTCAGTAGAGACTACCTGAGTCTACTGCTGTGGGGGTGGTATGGATGTGGTCGCAGAGGAGAGCAATAGCTGCGCCACTTGAGGTCTAAGTAGCTAATGGGATAGGTGTGTGGGAGGGCAGAAACGGCTGGGGAAGAGTCATTTAAATCTCCTATTTTCAGTTATGTGTGTCTTGATAGTAGTTGATAATGGGAGGGAGAGATCATTTCATATCTGGGAGGTGTGAGAGCGAGAGTAGGTGTGAGACGCCTTGGCCATCTATAAGTGTTAGGTATCAGATGGGTCTCATGGTATCTAAACCATTGTATAGGGCCTATGGTGCGTTATATACTAAAACCTCCAAATAAGAGAGGTGGTGGTTATATAAACCTATAACTCTTGACAGGGGTATATATGAAACCCCCAGTGACAGTTTCTTGCAGCATCCTGTAAGAACATTTTACCCCTTGTGGTGAGGTGCGAGCTACCGAAGCTTGGAGTCCCTTCGCCGTAGCAGAGGTTTATTTGAAAGGTATAATCTCCTTTCTGTGGTTCTTTATCACTATGGGGTACTTCCTAGTGATTGGAGCCAGCCTCGGAGTTCACCCTTACTTGCCTGACATTAAAGTGGTTTTCTAATGACCACTCTACTAGTTCAAACTGCATGTAGCAATCTATTGAAAATCTAACTGAGTTGTAAACCCTGAGTCAAGGCACTCCACAGCTTATATTATATGCTCATAGTTATACATATATTTATTACCATTAAATAGTGGCTTACCAGTCCGGTGGGTGACTGTACATAGATAGGTCTGAGAGCTTGGTGAGTAGATAAAAGGATAATGGGAGAGGAGAGTCAAAGAAGTGAAGGAATAGAGAATATAACCTAAGTTAGATACCAGGTTTAGAGAGGGTGGAGAGGCATGAGATAGGGGAGTAATGAGAAGAATCAGGATGCAGCTATGATACTGCCAAAAAGAAAGAAAGAAAGAAAGGAGCAGGGGGGTTAAGGATGGGCCCTATAGACTTGTATCTAAATATATGTCTTCAAACCTCTTGTCATTTGTTGTCTCTTCAGTAGTGATGGCCTCAGATAAGTCTGGAGCCCTGGAGAGAAAGGGTTTTTAGTGGAAAGTTCACTCTGAGACTAAGGGGGAGTATGAGAAGTACAGTCCTGGAAGTGACTCGTCAAATGACTGTTTTTTTTTAAAATATGTTGATAGTCTTTAGGCCACTGACCAAGGGTGGTTTCATGTTCTTATTTGGCTTCAGTCCGTTGTGGGACTTTTAAGCGATATGCTGAGACGGGGCTGTTCCCTCAGCTCCTGGTATCAGGACCGAAAGCTGCTGTGAGAGTATGTCTTGTTTTCAATGGGACGGTTGCAAAACCCCTTAGAGTCTGCAAAGGTGGGGGTATTATGATGAGAAGGTGAGCAGTCTAATTTCGGCTTGCAAATATCCCGATGATATGTTTGTGTTGGAGCATTTCCTTGTGGCATATTAGCGGCGGGTTACAGGGTCAACGATGCAAGGAAATGGAGGTCAATATAGCAGGCATGTGTTAATCCTGCCACAAACGGGTACTCTAAGGAGCTCTGTCTAGATTGACCGGGGGTTGGATTCTCTCTAATTGATATGGTGCTTGGTATCCTTACCAGGGTGGTACATGGGAGTGTTAAGACCAGTGTCATCTCCATTGTGGGGAAGTTGGGGGGGTGGGAGGATGGAGTAAGTGACCAGTGGCTTTTAACCGTTAAGTTAGGAAATGTGCGGGGATCTGCATGGGTGAGACACTGCCGGTATGACAATGTGTATAGGGGGCACAGTCGATGAGGTCATAGGTAGCTAAGTTCTTGTATGTTTAAAGCAAGGTAGTCCTTGTCTGGTATCATGATCTGTCCCTTCCTTCAATGGTGAAGGTTAGCGAAATTATATCTATCCAAAACTGAGCCTGGGAGCACATTAGATTCACTTTTAAAGGGGGATGTTGCTTGCTGGAAGAACTTAACTATGAGGGTAGAAGTTTGCAATCAATACCTCATGGAGAGCGGTGGGCTCTTCGGTGTAATGGAGATGCGGTGGGACTTCCATTTCTTGGTGCTCTCGTGTCCACCGGAGGTGAGGAGGGAGAAAGATGAGCATGGCGGCGGCGTATGCTAAAGGTGTTACTCTCACTCATGCCCTCCATGGACATTGCTCTACTTAGCGGGGGCAATATGAAGTCGCTGGACCAGTTGGGCAGCTTAATGGGGGAATATCCGGGGTGGAACAAAAGTGCTCCAGGTTTTCCAGCATTCTGAGTAGGACCATACGTCCTTCATGTGTAGCTGAAAGGCCAAAGGGGTACTTCCATCTGTATGTGATTGCTCTCGAGCGTAGTAGGTTTAGCAAGGGCCGCAGTTCTCTCCTTCTCTGCAGTGTTATATTCGAGAGATCTTGATAGATCTTTATTTCCGTGCCTTGATAGAGAAGGTGGTTTCAGAGCCTTCCGTTTCGGAGTATCTCCTCCTTCAGGGGGAAACTGTTGTGGCAACATATAATGTCAATTACCGCTTTGTGGGACCTGTTTATACGCTATTGATTCTGGCAACCCTCTTGCTCTTAGGCTTTTGCGTCGGCCACGATTGTCCAAGTCTTCGATATGCCTGTTAATCTCTCTCAGATGGATGGCGTGTTACATAGTTACATAGTCAGTGAGGCTGGAAAAAGACACAAGTCCATCAAGTCCAACCCATGTGTGTGTTTTTTTTTTTTTTATGTCAGTATTACGTTGTATATCCCCCAACATTGTGCGGTAGGTAGACTCTCTCTAATTGTCCGTATAGCTTCTGAACCTGTTAGCACCGGCTGCGTTTTCGGATTCTCGTTCTCCCAACGGTCTTAGTTATCGCATATTTGTCCAGGGTGTTTCGCCATTAACTGTAATATACAACGGTGTTGTCAAAGGGGGACTTCCTCCTCTATGAGGCTTTGCCTTCCGAGACTTTGGTGGAAGAGATAGTTCCGTGCCTTTATTTCTAGATAGTTCTAGAGAGCTTATATTGTGACGTCTCTTCCTCTCTTGACGCCGGGAACGATTTGGATGATGCGAGCTCTC
>BLSH010171324.1:1517442-1529027 GCA_018402905.1 Glandirana rugosa
ATCTTCGTCATCTTCGTAATTAAAATCCCCCATTATAATAACATTTCCCATCCTTGCCGCTATTCCAAATTGTGATAGGAGGTCCGCCTCCCCCTCCTCCCCCTGATTAGGGGGTCTATAGCATATTCCCAGTATTACTTTCCCCTTGTCTTCCCTTTGTAACTCTACCCATAATGATTCAACCTCCCCCCCAGAACCACTATTAATGTCATCTCTCACATTAATTTGTATGTCATTTTTTATATACAGGCATACCCCTCCCCCTTTTTTGCCCTCCCTATCCCTGTGATATAGGGAATACCCCTGAATGGTAGCCAGCCAATCCGTTTGATTCCTTTACTTGTTGCACCTGTTACAGAGAGGTGTCATGGCAGCTAGTAGCAGCTTCTACTGCTTCTACTCTGGTGACAATGTTCTGTATGTCTGCTCGTAGATCCGATATTGCAGCTGAGAAGGACTGCTTAATATCGGCTGCTACGGCCTCAAGATCACTGAGACAGGGGGTTGCAGGATTGGAGGCTGTATAGGAGCGGCATTCCTGCTCGGGGAGCCTGCCCTGTGGGATGAGGCCTGAGGAGACAGCATGGCGTCTTCCCTCTGGGACTGCTGAGTCCGGAAGAAATTTGGGATGTTGCGGTTCAGCTGAGTGCCGAGGTCCCGGGGAGATCTGGTGGCAGACATGCTCTGGGTTGTCCTCCTCATAATTTGCTGCTGGGAAATTAAGTGTCACCTTGTCGCTTTACTAGAAGCTGGACCTTGAGGCGACGGAGCACAGGGTTAGACGTCCATCTTAGACCGGAACCAAACCACTCCCCAGAAGCCTCTTCTAAAGATGATGGACAAGAAAGCCCACAAACTGTTTGCTGAAGACAAGCAGACTAAGGACATGGATTACTGGAACCATGTCCTGTGGTCTGATGAGGCCAAGATAAACGTATTTGGTTTGGATGGTGTCAAGTGTGTGTGGTGGCAATTAGGTGAGGAGTACAAAGACAAATGTGTCTTTCCTACAGTCAAGCATGGGGGGTGGGAGTGTCATGGTCTGGGCTGCATGAGTGCTGCCGACACTGGGGAGGTACAGTTCATTGAGGTAACCATGAATGCCAACATGTACTGTGACATGCTGAAGCAGAGCATGATCCCCTCCCTTCGGAGACTGGGTCGCAGAGCAGTATTCCAACATGATAACGACCCCAAAAACATCTCCAAGATGACCACTGTCTTGCTAAAGAAGCTGAGGGTATGGACTGGCCAAGCATTTCTTTAGACCTAAACCCTATTGAGCATCTGTGTCATCCTCAAACCAAAGGTGTAGGAGCGCAAGGTCTCTAACATCCACCAGCTCTGTGATGTTGTCATGGGGAAGTGGAAGAGGACTACAGTGGCAATCGGAGAAGCTCTGGTGAACTCCATGCCCAAGAGGGTTAGGGCAGTGCTGAAAAATAATGGTGGCCACACAAGATATTGACACTTTGGAGAGGGAAGATTGCTAATTGGGCCTAATTTGGACATTTTCACTTAGGGTGTACTCACTTTTGTTGCCAGTGGTTTAGACATTAATGGCTGTGTGTTGAGTTATTTTGAGGGGACAGCACATTTACACTGTTATACAAGCTGTACACTCATTCCTTTACATTGTAGCAAAGTGTCATTTCTTCAGTGTTGTCACAGGAAAAGATATAATAAAATATTTACATAAATGTGAGGGTGTACTCACTTTTGTGAGATACTGTGTGTGTATATGTGTATATATATATATATATATATATATATATATATTGTGGGGGGTTAGCTCAATGAGGATCATCTTCCCTGGGAAAAAGGGGTAGTCCAAAAAAAGCTGACTTGTAGCCAGTTTTATTTTTAAAGGTTGCATGAAAAAAATCAAACAAACAAAATAGAAACCACATCCTTGCCATCCAGACTCTTACTAAACATTTCCAAGTTTCCTAACTCAGAGGTGAAGAGCTTCTACCAGTCAACACAAAACAAAGATAATGCAAAGCTTTTGTTTCAGTCACAAAGCAAAACTTCAGTTCAGCAGCTTTCTCAGGTTTTTGGCTTCCTGAGTCCCAGGCCAGAACAAACCTTTGCTCTATTCCTGCTTAATTATACCACCTGTTGGTGGACACAAGTGGACCACAAAATCTGGTCCAGGACCAATCCTGCTAAGGTGGCTGGTATCACCTGGACCAGATTTTGCCTTAGTTTACTGAAAATTAACGCATGCGAGGTGAAACATAACATCCATTGAACACCTCGCCTTTCATAATGTCACATATCCCCCCCCTCTGCTCAAGCCCCTGCGACTGAGCAACTGTCCCAACCAGACACACAACCATTATCAATCAACTGTGTTTGCTCTTTTTAAATCATAATGACAACAGAAGCTACTCAATTGACCCTGATCAAAAGTTTACATACCCTGGTGATTTTTGCCTGATAACATGCACACAAGTTGACACAAAGGGGTTTGAATGTATATTAACCACTGGTTCAGTTATCTTGACTGGACGTCCATTGACGTCCTCACGATAACCCACAATCGCGTGCCCACGCGTATCGCGGTGATTGGTGGTGCAGTGTGTCAGTCTTACCACGTGATCAGCCATGACCACAGTGGTTACAGTGTAAACAGGAAGAGCCGTTCATCGGCTTTTCCTCTACTTGCGTCTGTAGATGCGAGTAGAGGAGAGTCGATTGGCTGCTCTCCTGGCAGGGGGGTCAGCACTGATTGTTTATCAGTGCAGCCCCCTATAGGGAATGCCCTTCCAGGGACCACAAGGGAGACTACCAGGGAACCTCATCCTGACCACCAGGGAGCCCACCCTAGACCACAAGGTAAGGGGCACAGTGCCCAACATGGATGGCACTTAGTGCCCAACTTGGATGACACCCAGGACCACCAGGGAATGCATCCTAAAAAAAATTAAATTTATCATTGCTGCCTATCATTGCCCACCAGTGCCACCTATCACTGCCCACCAGTGCCAGCTATCAGTGCCACCCATCAGTGCCACCTATCAGTGCCCATCAGTGCCACCTATCAGTGCCCAGTGCCACATATTAGTGCCCATCAGTGCCACCGATGACTGCCCATCAGTGCCACCTATGAGTGCCCATCAGTGCTGCTTATGAGTGCCCATCAGTGCCACCTATCAGTGCCCATCAGTGCTGCTTATCAGTGCTGCATATGTGCCTCACCATCAGTGCCCATCAGTGCCACTTCATCAGTGCCACCTCATCAGTGCCACCTCATCAGTGAGGTGAGGCTCTTTATCTTCTTTGCCTCTCTGCAAAAAGCCCAGTTGTGGCTGAAATGTTAATTGGTCTACCTGACCGTGGTTTGGTTTCAACAGAACCCCTCATTTTCCAGTTCTTGATTAGAGTTTGAACACTGCTGATTGGCATTCTCAATTCCTTGAATATCTTTTTATATCCCTTTCCTGTTCTATATAGATCAAATACCCTTTCCTGCAGATCCTTTGACAACTCTTTTGCTTTCCCCATGACTCAGAATCCATAAACGTCACTGCAGTACTGGATGAAAGATGCAAGGGTCTGTCAGGAGTCCAGAAACTCATTGACCTTTTATAGAGAGTTTTATGTTGCAAAAAAACAGACATGTTCCCATTTTCAAGAAACGGATGTAGAGTTGGAAATTGTGTAATTTTGAATAATATGTGGCTGAAGATTTGAACCCCAAGGGACTGATGGTCCAGGTGTTTTCCAAACACATGGGCCATAGATCCAGACTTTAAAAACCGATGGGAGCCAAACCTTCAGGAGTGCTCTAAAAAAATGATGGAGCTACTTAATGAATACTATAGGAAAGAGTTAAAACTAGTCGATATTGAAATTAAAAAATGATACAATGAAAATGCTGTAATATTTAATAGCCCTAAAGTTATCCCACCTATAATCAGCCTGTACTAGACACGCAGATAAAAGAAATGCTTCTCTCATTACATCGCTCTCTACATACTCAATTCACAAATATCACCTACAAATTCTCCAAAGAACTATCCATAATGGGAGATGGGGGTGAATCAAGTGGAACATGCCATAACTGACATTACCACAATGGTAAACATCATTGACGCTAATGAGGAAGGGGAGAAAGAAAGGCACTGGATGTGAGCAAAACTCTCAGATCTCAAAGATCGTTTGAGAAGAAATAATGTGAAACTAAGGGGGGTCCCCGAAAGTGTCCACGCACAAAATCTCATGCAACTTACCGAAGAGCTATTTCATATGCTTGCACCAGATCTACCACCCCTAGAGCTTAAAATTGACCGCATTCACCGTATACCTAAGCCCTCCTACTTACCTGACAGCACTCCCAGAAATGTACTCATGAGAGTGCACTTTTACTTCTCAAAAGAGCTAATATTAAGAAAAGCCCACAAATTGGGAAAGCTACCAGACCCTTATGGCAACATTCATATATACTCTGATCTTTCAAAATACACTCTGGATCTCCGTAGACAGCAAAATACAGTCACAAAATCACTCTGCAACAACAATATACTATACAGTTGGAAACATCCCACTAAGATAAGTGTGGAATGCAATGGTACAACACACACTATGGGGTTGATTTGCCAAAGCTTGAAAGTGCAAAATTTGGTGCAGCTCCACACGCTTCAAGGTTTTATGGTCAAAGCTTGATTGAACAAGCTGAGGTTAGAAGCTGATTGGCTAGCATGCACAGCTGCACCAATTTGTGCACTCTCCAGTTTTAGTAAATCAACCCCTATATCTTCCCTGGAAAAAGGACTTGCACTACTTGGGGAATGGGGAATTATACCCGCCCAGACTCCTCCAAATGGATTGCGCAACATGCTGGGCAGAATCCCATCACTCTGGTTCAAACCCCACTCAGGGCCCGTCCTAGGAAACATTGACAACTAAAGAAAAAAGGTGCTATCTAACCAGCAGAGCAATGTCTCTCTCAATGACATCCTAGCTGGCATGCTAATCTCAATTGAACTGTCCCCCCCCCCCCCCCCCAATATGTTTAGAACATCCAACTATGAATATACAAGGCTGTGCAGTTTTGTTGTTTTGCTTTAGTTCTCTGTTACTAACTACACTGTTCAATCTCACATGCATGTATCCTCGAATCATCGCCTGAGTGACCACCCTGAAGAACCACCGAACAGCACACACAACCTTTACCTGCAGACCTACAATAAAGGAGAAGCTGCCTCCCTACTCAACTGAAATGTGAGTACACTACCTATCATACAACACAACCCACATGGCTCTTAAAATTGTCTCAATAAATGTGAAAGGCTCAACCACCCCGCGAAAAGGTCATTGTTGTGGAAGTCGGCACTACAGTCGCATTGCAACATAATATGGGCCCAAGAAACTCACTTTATAAAATCCACTACTCCTCCGTGCCACCAAAAAGACTTCCCACACACCTTCTTAGCCTCTAACTCACAAAAAAAGAAAGGCGTATTAGTGGCCATCAACAAAAACACAGAATTTCCTTCACAAGATCATATCAGATCCAAATGGTAAATATTTGATCTTGATCTGCAATATCAAAGGGTCCACATACACACTAGTGTGTATATATAAACTCCTAGCTCTCACCAATTAAGATTCCTCAACAAGTTGATGAAAAAAAGTTAATAAATGCAGACAAGGCTTCCAGATTATATATGGGGACTTTAACCTAATACCGGATCATACATTGGACTCCTCTAACCCCTCACCAAGACATACCTCCCCCATGCTGAACTTCCTTCAATCACATGATTTATATGACATGTGTAGATGCCACCATACAACTGAAAAAGATTACACCTTTTTCTCTGCCCCCCACAATTCGAATTCCCGAATTGACTACTTCCTAGTAGACAAATGGACACTGCAAAAAATCCAAAACTCAACCATCGACACCATTACGTAGTCGGACCACGCTCCAGTGAGTATCAAAATAATATCAAATGGAAAAACCAACACGACCAAACTCTGGAGAGCAAATACTTATACCATGCAAGCAACTCCATAGGCTGATCTCATTTGAAAACACCTGACTGACTTTTTTGCGGATAACCAGGGTTTCGTTCTCCACTCCTCTACCCTCTGGATGGCTCGTAAATCCTTCATTAGAGGAATTTTAATCCAAATGAATTCAATTGCAAAAAAGAGGAGGACGCAATGTCTAGACAAGCTCACTACAGAAATCACAATTACTGACTCCCAAAACAAACTCCACCCATCCCACAATCTCAAAATTAAATTGTTAGCTCTTCATCAGGAATTGAGAGCTCTCCTCTTGAAGGTGAAGGTTTGTTCAGATGCCGAGCACTGTCACTTGTAGAGGCTGGGTCTCTGCGTCTACAAGTGACACTAGAGACTGGCAAGCATAGAGGCAACACCGGGTGTAGCAGAACTCTTCTTGGAGAGATCAATTTCACTATATGCAGCTGTGAGCCATACCTCAGCCATGAGCCACTCCCGCCGCTCCACTTCCAGCTTCCTTTCTTTGCAGAAGAGTTCTGCTACACCTGGTGTCGGCTCTATGCTTGCCAGTCTCTAGTGTCATTTGTAGACACAGAGACCATCAGCAGGGGTAGAGGGGGAGAAGGGGGGAGTATGCAGGAAGATTGTAGGAAGGTGTTTGTCTGCAGCTAAAATCAGTTGCTGCCTCTTTGCATAACCACGCCACTGTCCAATGGCCTTGCAGTGATGGAGGAATGGAGCATTGAATTAGGACTTATTCACACCATGTACTTTCAAACACTCCGCACTCCTCTCCCTGTACATCCTACCCACCGCCATGCACTCCGCACTCCTCTCGCTGTACATCCTACCCACCGCTATACACTCCACACCCCTCTCCCTGTACATCCTACCCACCGCCATGCGCAACACACCCCTCTCCCTGTACATCCTACCCATTGCCATGCACTCTGCACTCCTCTTTCTGTACATCCTACCCACTGCCATGCACTCCGCACTCCTCTCCCTGTACATCATACCCACTATCATACCCACAAATTGCCATACACACTGCACTCCTTTCCTGCACGCACCATCAAACACATTACACTCCTTTCCTGCAAATACCACTATTCATGCCATATTTAAAAGAATGCCCCCCACATAAATTATATATGTACGTAGCGCACTCCTCATATTTAAAAATGCCCTTTTAAGACCCTCCCACTGTTAGTGCCATTTGGTTACATTCACCATTTGTTTTGGCACATTCCCTGTGTGCGGACATGGAGATGGGAATGATCTCCCTCTGGTCATCTTTCCCTTAAGAGAAGTGCCATGGTGGCAGTGGGGAGATCAATGTGCCGGTAGGAATATCACACTGACTGGCTCTGCTGTGTGTGTACAGTATATATACACTTAGATACAACTCCCCACTCTTAGTGAAGACCAATTAAAAGAACTGAACTCTCCCTTCTCAAAATCAGAAAAGTAATAGGCTCCCTCTCAACAGGTAAATCCCCAGGTCCCGATGGTCTGCCAGGAGAGTATTACAAACAGTTTGAATCCACACTCAACTCCCACCTTCAGGACCTCTTCAATGATGTTTCCTCCTCCTCAAGTTTTCCACCAGAAATGTTGTCCTCTGTGATAGTACCTAAACCTGGCAAAAACACAGATACTCCCCAAAATTTTAGACCCATCTCCCTACTCAATGTTGTTTTAAAATTATATGCTAAACTGCTTGCCACTAGAATCTCCAAATTTTTTCCTTACCTAATCAATGTTGACCAGACCGGTTTCGTATAAGGCAGACAATCATCAGACGCCACAAGAAGACTCATACACTCATCCAGCACGGAAGGAACACCTTCTCAGCTATTATCTTTAGATGCAGAGAAGGCGTTCAACAGAGTGCACTGGGGGTATATGAAAGAAGTTCTCATCACATTTGAATTTAACAACACTATGCTCTCAGCCATAATGGCATTATACTTTGCCCCTTCTGCTAGAGTATATGAAGGTGAAATGCTATCCTCTCCTTTTCAAATTTCAAATGGCACACGCCAAGGATGCCCTTTGTCTCCCCTCATCTTCAACATGTCTATCGAACCACTAGCTGAAACTATCCGACAATCTAAACTAATATCAGGGATCCAAGTGGGAGATTATAACCATAGAATCAGCCTGTTTGCTGTTGACATCATTTTGATGCTGACCAATCCACACTCGTCTTTACCAGCGATGTACTCTATACTACTAAATTTCAGTGCAACCTCCTATTACAAGGCTAATGCCACCAAATCACATATCCTAGACTTAAGAGTGGATGGCACAACCCGCAATCTCCTATCAACACATTTTCCATTTCAATGGGAAGAATCAGACATAGAATACCTAAAAACTACACTAACAAGACACCCAAAAAACCTATACAACGAGAACTTTATCCCATGCAAACAAAAATTTACTCAGTCCCTCCAACAACTTGAAAAATACAAATTTTTTTCTTGGGCAGCATTTAATATGAACGTCCTACCACAACTGCTATACCATTTGCGCACATTACCTATCCCAATACCTAAAAGCTATACAGATTCCCTTCAAAAAATAATTTTGGCAAGGAAGAAACCTCGGGTAGCCAAGTGCAGACTAATCAAACATAGATCAGTAGGAGGATCAGGCCTAGTGGACCTAGCAGACTACTATATGGCCAGTCTATTAGCTCAAACAAGGGAATGGTTTCTCCCTACAACAACTAGATGGGGAGAGATAGAAAGGTTTTATGTACCGGGCAAAAAACCTAAAAAACTAGATCTATAGCTTGCAGCCTAAAATAAAACTCCCCAACTCTATACCGTTAACTATGAAAGCAACAGTTAGAGCATGCCATAAGTTTACGTCCACCACATGGAATAATACCCAAGTAGCATCCATCAATCTACCCATATCCATACTCAAATTAATTATCCCGGATTTCTCACTATATAAATGGGCCAAACAAGAGCACATAACTATAAATAACTTAATAAACAAGGACCAGATAAAACCCTTTCAAACCCTCAAAACAGAATTAGACCTGGTATTAGAATCATACTACCAATACCTTCAAATAGCCGACAGTATTAAAAATAAGCCACAACTTCTAAATCAAATTCCAATACAGGCTATCACATTTTTTTCGCCTCACACTTCAGGAAGCAAGGCAATTTCCATTTTCTACAATCTCCTACAAGAGAAGACACAGTTTAGCCATTTCCTTGCATTCGACCAATGGGAGCGTGACCTCGGAAGATCATAATCTGGAAAAGAGTGGCAAAACGCCCTCAAATCTATATACTAGGCCATTAAATGCACATCACTATGGGAACTCACACAAAATATCACCCAAAGGAGATATTTAACACAAGATAAAATAGCCAAATTTGACAATCATACATCCCCCAACTGCTGGAGGAAATGCAGATTACAGGGATCAATATTCCATACTCTACTCTTGAGGCTATGATTAAGCACCCCCACATTATGGTGTGAAATGCGTTAGCCCGCTGTATTGACCCCTTGGGTTTCCTTGATGTATGCTGACTGTCTTTTGGATTTTAAAAATGCGGCTGTCCAGCATGTCTCTACACGTCTACTAATGATGCCAAGCTGCACCTGTGTCCATTGGAGTTGGGAGCAGAGGTAAATTGAGCCTCATTCAGCCCTGAGCGGTGCAACTGTGAGTTTGTTTTTTCTATGGGAATTTCCATCACTAAACACATACTGGCATCAAATATTCCAACTTATTTCACAGGTCGCAGGACTAACCCTAATGCCAACACCTGACCTTGCCTTACTAAACCTGAACATAAACCATTTACCTAAAGCTCCCAGAAAAGTAACCACGCACATATTACTCGCAGATAGACTTAATATAACTAAACTGTGGAAAAATACAAAACCCCCTGCGATTATCGAAGTTATTGAAATGGTCCAAACACACCACATTTATGAGATAATCCTCTCAAACAATAACCAATCTAACACCAAGCTGAGATGACTGTGGAACTCTTGGTCAAACTGGTAAAAAGAATATACTAAGGTATAAGCAACTAATGTTCTCTTCATGCATGCCCCTATCCCTATCCACCCCTCCCTTTTCCCCCTCCCATACCTCCCTCCCCTTCCCCCCTCCCCCCATACCTGCACCCCCTTAAAGATAAAATTTATAACATTACTGGAATGTTTGAAACAATGTTACAAGTAAAAATGTATCTGAAAATTAATGACAAATACAGATGAATACTTAAAACCATTACTATGCATTAAGTCAATGTAATATTGCTTGTAACATGGATTTGCGCAATAAAATTATTGAAAGAAAAAAGAGGAGGAGCTGTCTAAGGATGAACTGGCCTTTGCAGGCAAGTATGCCTATATTTGGCCACAAACACAAGGCCAATGACCTGGCCGGGGACAGGCAGCTTTCCACAAAAAATACCATACAAAACCAAGGAGAGGGAAAATGATTCAGATTCATCTAATACCTCTTAACTTATCTTTCTCAGAATTCTTGCACCTCAGATCGGAACCATCAGACACCACACAATTCCAGAAAAAGACAGCAGACTGGTGGTGGGTATCAGACTGGTTTGGACAAAAACGGTTAATGGACGATGGTGAGACACACTCGTAAAAAATCACAGATCCCCAACCTAACCCTCAAATATACAAGAGAAGTACTATGTGTTCCGGCACAAAAACACCGGGTGATGCTCTTAGTATATCTCTACCTGTTTGCACATAATAACTAATATAGAACCTGATGTACGGTCACAAATCGTCAACTGCGCACAAAACCTGCGCCACGCCCTCAAAGTGCGGCCACGTCAGTAGCAATAGTTAAAAATAAAGATAACAAGAAACAATGATGCATTGACTACTTTTTTAAGCCCACTAAAGATATGCCCCTTAGGATCAACATTTTACCTGAACCAGTAGTTACCCATGATACTAATCAGTCAAATTTAGAGGTTAACCGGTTCCCCACCGCGCACCGTCTTTTCACGGCGGCAGTGGGGGAGCCCTGCACGAATCGCCGTAAATAAGCGGCGATTCGCATTTGGCCACCAGGGGGCGCGCGCGCACCCGCCACACTCCTGGGGAGTGTGCCCGCGGCTCGGGCGGACCCGATGTCTGCCGGCGAGCCGCGATGAGTGGCTACAGAGAAAGAACGGGGTACCGCCGATGTAAACACGACGGTTCCCCGCCCTGTCAGTGGGGCATGAGAGATCTACTGATCCCTGTCACTGGGATCAGTAGATCTCTCATGCCCATGTTAGCCCAACCCCCCCACAGTAAGAACACACCACTCTCTAGATGACTAGGGTCACTGTCCCTAGTCATCTAGAGAGTACGGGGTGACTGTCCCGCCCCTTGGCAGCACAAATGTAGCCGCCATGGGGCAAGAAAGAGACATCGGTGAGTAGCGCCGAGCGGCCGTCTGTAGCCCAGGCGGGCTCGGCGCCCGTGTGAGGGGTCCTCACACCGCCCACGCGCGCGCGGGGGACCACCGGTTTACGCTTAGCGGCGAATAAATGCCGCTAAGCACGTCCCGAGGGGGTGACGGCGGCACTTTTCTG
>BLSH010171324.1:1542949-1559986 GCA_018402905.1 Glandirana rugosa
TTCCGCGGTGGTGCGGCTCTATTTCAGCCAGCAGAGCCCTGCAGCCGGTGTTGTCCGCTCTACAACGTTCCCTGAACCTGTGATACCCCCAGTGACTAGTTTCGTGTGATTTCCTGTTCCTGTGACCCCGGCTTGTTCCCTTGGACCTGTTGATATCTGCCCGCACCTGACTCCGGCTTGTTTACGACCATCCGCTTGCCTGCTCCCACTGTACTTCTGTTGCCAGCACGTTGCCGACCCTGCCTGTACCCGACCATCCGTTTGCCTGATCCCGTTGTACCGCACCGCCTGCCAGTTGCCAACCCGGACTGAACCACTACTCTCCTGTCTTGCACGAGCTTCCTGGGACTTCTCCCAACCACCTGAAGTTTGTCCAGCCCTCGTGCCCCCCTGTGCTCCAGAGCTCCCTGTCCACACTACCAGGGGTTCTCGAACCAGGGCCGCAAGAGAGGTTGCCCCCCGCATAAGCCAGACTCTACCACCAGGTACGTGACAGTGGTAACCCTTTGAGGGCTACAGGCCCCACAGGGGTCCCCAGAGGGGCCAGCTATCTCTCCTATCCAATAATGGGTGAAGGACAGATCATTGTCCATATATATTAAAAAAACAAATATCCTAATCGGCATAGCAATGCAGGGGGTCACATGTCAGTGTTTCCCCAAAGGGGTATCAACACAGATACAAGGATCACACCAATTGAACATAGGTAGGGAGCATCGGTGTGATACTGATTCAACACCGGTGTTCCAAACGGAGGCAATCTCCACGGCCAGCCCGCAACCCACATGTTCATATATATAAACGTAGATATAGAGAAATTACAGGAAAGTATCGGCGTACTAGCCAAAGTGAAACAGTAAGAGGTGAAAATTTACCTGTTGGTCTTGGAGAGGCAAGATTCGGTGGCGGCATGCAAAGCAGACTGCACAGCATTCCGCTCCATGCCGCTGCCATTTTAAGAGACGCCGGCGCATGCGCAATGACGTCTTCCGCAAAACGCAATCTGTGATGCTGCACTTCTGATAGGGGCGGACCGGAGATTGGAAGATCCCGAAGCGGGTGTGCACGGCCCCACCGCATGCTAACATGCGAGGCCGTCATGCACGCCCACTCCACCGACACAAAAATCGGTATACAGGCTGAGCGGGCAGGGAAAGGGCCAAAAGGTCCAAAACCCTCCCACAACCTCCCGTCACCGCAGGGCCGCCCCTGAGAACCCTAGGGATTAGGCGCCGGGTGGGGGCTGGAGAGGCATAGGCGGAGATCATAGGAAGCACCAAACCACCTAAGGTGCATAAAGGGATAACCTAGTAAGGAACTAATCAGACAGACAACATTTGATTATAACTGGGAAATGGTATAGTATATACAACAATAGTTGATATCTAAAGACATACAGTTTGCAGAGTTTACAAATACATGTCTGTACCATAACAATAATGACATAAGGTAGTACAGTTCCTAAAGGGGAGGGAAAGGAGCCATATCGTCTATACAAACACTTAAAGAGTAGGGGAATAGGGGAACAATCAAGAAATCAACGGGGGAGAGATCAATATAAATATATATACAATCACCATAAAGGGGCATATCTAAATAAATAAATGTGTGCCCTGGGGCGTTTTTTTTTTTGATTTAATACTAAAAGATCTTCTAAATGGGTTCCTTTTCAAATCCCCCAGAAGAAAATCCCTCCAAGAATGGCCGAAAACGTAATTGCGTATTCATTCCTGGGGGACTAGTTGCTCCCAGTTTTTCAATCCACTGGGTTTCAGTTTGTAAGAGTAATTTATTCCAATCTCCCCCTCTGGGATTAGGGTGAATCCGATCCAGAATGAGAAATTGTATACCAGGACATCGTCCTGCATGGTGATGTCTTACATGTCTACCAAGCGGGAGTTCTGGATTCGCTGACACCATACTTTGAATATGGCGATAAGCCCTTTTCCAGAACTCCAGCATGGTTTTGCCTACATAGAAACTGCCACATTGGCAGGTGAGCAGATAGACCACTCCTGCTGTCTTACAATTAGTATAATTCCTAGGGTTGTATTTCTGACCATTAGGGAGGTATATAGTCCTCCGTGTGTCCATATATTGGCAATAAGGGCAACCCCCGCAGATAAATGTGCCATGACGCATGCATGGATCTGTTCTAAAAGAACCAGTAAACTCACTAGAAACCAAAACATCTTTCAAAGATTTCACTTTGTGATAGGTTATGGCAGGAGTTTGTGGGATCCATGTCTTTAACATGGGATCTACTGATAAAAGGTGCCAGTGTTTCTCTATGATCCGTCTAACTGTTTGATGGTGATCATTGTACCATGTGATTATACGAGTGGTCTGTGAGTTTTCTGTTCCTTTATCATTATTGCTAGGGAAGAGTAACTCTTCCCGTTTCTTTTCCCTTGCTCGTTTAAAGGCACGTTTCAGACATTTATGAGAATATCCCCGTCTCAGGAGTCTATCCCTCAAAGACCTGCTTCTAACAGGAAGGTCTGCTCATCCGAGCAGTTTCTCCTAAGGCGGAGGTATTGACTATAAGGAATCAATTGAATTAACGATGTCGGATGTGCACTGGTGGCATGTAATATGGTGTTGCCAGCTGTGGCCTTCCTATATAGTGTTGTTGATAGGTTACCCTGTGGATCCTCATAAATAGTCAGATCTAGGAATGTAATATGCGTATCGCTGTAAGTCAAAGTGAAGGATAGATTGAAATCATTCTTATTCAGGGCAGAAATAAAAGCCTGTAATGTTTCCACATCACCCTCCCAAAAAATTAAAACATCGTCGATGTATCTAAACCACGATGTAATGTGGCATGTAAAAGGTGTCTCTACCAGCTTTGCACATCTAGAGAGTGAATTTTTTGCCCATTCTTCTTTGCAAAATAGCTCAAGCTCTGTCAGATTGGATGGAGAGTGTCTGTGAACACCAATTTTAAACTCTTGCCACAGATTCTTGATTGAATTTTGGTCTGGACATTGACTGGACCGTTCTAACACAAGAACATGCTTTGATCTAAACCATTACATTGTAGCTCTGGCTGTATGTTTATGGTCATTGTCCTGCTAGAATGTGAACCACCCCAGTCTCAAGTCTTTTGCAGACTCTAACAGGTTTTCTTCTAAGATTGTCCTGTATTATTCATCTTCCCATTATCTCTGACCAGCTTCCCTGCCCCTGCTGAAGAAAAGCTACCCCACAACATGATGCTGCCACCACCATGTTTCACGGTAGGGATGGTGTGTTCAGGGTCATGTGCAGTGTTAGTTTTCCACCACACATTGCATTTTGCTTTTAGGTCAATAAGTTCAATTTTTGTCTCATCTGACCAGAGCCTCTTCTTCTACATGTTTGCTGTGTCCCCCACATGACTTCTCGCAAACTGAAAACTGGACTTCTTATGGCTTTCTTTCAACAATGGCTTTCTTCTTGCCACTCTTCCATAAAGGCCAGATTTGTGGAGTGCAAGACTAATAGTTGTCCTGTGGACAGATTCTCCTATCTGAGCTGTGGATGACTGCAGCTCCTCCAAAGTTACCATGGGCCTCTTGGCTGCTGCTCTGATCAATGCTCCCCTTACCCGGCCTGTCAGTTTAGGTGGACAGCCATGCCCTGGTAGGCTTGCAGCTGTGCCATACTCTTTCCATTTTCAGATGATGGATTGAACAGTGCTTTATGAGATGTTCAAAGCTTGCAATATTTTTATATAACCTAACCTTGCTTTAAGCTTCTCCACAAATTTATCCCTGACCTGTCTGGTGTGTTCCTTGGCCTTTATGATGCTTTTTATTCACTAAGGATCTCTAGCAAACCTCTGAGGGCTTCACAGAACAGCTGTATTTATACTGAGATTAAATTATGCACAGGTGGGCTCTATTTACTAATTAGGTGAATTCTGTAGAGAATTGGTTCCACTAGATTGAATACAAATGCATGCCAGACTTTTCAGATATGTATCTGTACAAAATTTTGAAAACTGTTTATCATTAGAGTTGAGCGAACCCGAACTGTAACGTTCGGGTTCGTACCGAACTGTAACGTTTGGGTTTGTACCAAACTTTCGGGTGTCCGTGTCCCGAACCCAAACGTTTGAGAAAACGTTCGGGTTCAGGTTCTGGGATCTGGTATTTTATCACGCATGTTGAATAGCTGCAGGGCAGCCAATCAACAAGTGTTTCACTGGTTTTCCCTAGAAGCCATCACAGTCTATATGAGGCTGGAGTCACAGTGCTGCATGTCACATACTCTCAGGTTAGTGTAGGGAGTTAGTGTAGGGAGAGGATGCTGCCGGCGCTGTGAGGGACAGATTGTGAGGGACAGATTGCAGTGATAATAACTAGGTAGAGATTACTAATACTGCTTTGAGGGACAGATTGTAGATCTATAACATCTCATCCTGCATTACAGAAAGATCTGATTACAGAACAATCTCTCATCCTGCATTACAGAACGATCAGATTACAGAACGATCTCTCATCCTGCATTACAGAGCGATCTTATTACAGAATGATCTGATACTGGACTAGGTAGAGATTACTACTGCTTTAAGGGACAGATTGCAGATCTAATAACATCTCCCATTTTTCTTCCTTTTGCAGCCCTCTAGCACTTTCCAGGACTTTTTTACAGTCATTTTTATGCCGAAAAGTTTGGGTCCCAATTGAATTCAATGGGGTTCGGGGTCCGGGGTAAAGTTCAGATAACGTTCGGTACCGAAACCGAAAGTTCGGCCAAACCCACCGAACCCGAACGTCCAAGTGTTCGCTCAACTCTATTTATCATTTTTCTTCCACTTCACAATTATGTGCCACTTTGTGTTGGTCTATCACATAAAATTCCAATAAAACACCTTTACATTTTTTGTTGTAACATAAAAAAATGTGGAAAATTTCAAGGGGTATGAATACTTTTTCAAGGCACTGTATATATATATATATATATATATATATATATATATATATATATATATATATATATATATATACTGTATATACAGAGGAAGGCATTATCATTACAACAGATGAACAAGGAGAGCCTGTTGCTCTCTCTCTCTGAGGCCAAAGAGTGACTGCTTTTGCTGGCCAATGTAGCAGGTCGCATTGCATAAGGACATAGCAAGTAAAAGAAATTAGAAACCCATGGGGACTTTTTCAAAGGAATACAGATACTTCCCCTTTCTCTTCATTTTAGTTTCATTTGGGGACCCAAAGACAGTCAAAAAGTGAGCAATTTTGCCAAGCAGTTTTATTAGAAAAAAATGTTTGCTCTGAAAACAATGTACCATGGAACCATCCTAATTTGCAAGATAAAGATAAATTATATTGGACAAAAAACATTAAATTTACTTTTTAAGTGAAAATACATGTGTAGCCCAGGCTCCGACCTCTGAAGAGCCAATGGTGACTTTCAGAGTCAGGGAGAGCTGACATCCAAACTCACCGTGTGGGTCACTAGGCATGGTGAGTGCAGGGTAGTGTAGAGTAAGTAGGGAGTGCCAGACACTTTGATGATGCAGAACAAAATTAGATTTAGTTTCTCCTGAAGAACTGGGGAGAGGGGGCTAGGGTCAGGACACCCTTTGAGCAGGTGCAAAAGCACACAAAAATAGATCAGTATGGTAGTTGTATAGTTCCAAAGGCCTGAGAGCTGAACTGTGGCTGAAAAGAGCTATTTCCTTTGGCAACTGAACTTGTAACTTTGACTTCAACACAGATCTGTACACATACCAAGCCTGGTATCCCCAATGTGTAAACCTTGTCTCAATCTTGCAGCCTCCTGCTGCAGCTTCTTCAATTTAAGCTCCCAGTCACTTATCAGACCCTTCCCACTGTCACTGGGTCCCTTGAACTCCACACAGCCATCTGCTGTATCCTCCAGTTGTCACCCACGCTGACCTGCTGGGTCCCTTACTTGGCTCTTCAGCTAACCTGCAGAACTCTCTTGCAAGCATCACTTCCGCTACCCTGCTGCGTTCCTAGCTTGACTCCGTTGAGACTTTCCCAACTTCTTCACCGTGACCAGTTAGAAAAAAGGCTGCTCTGGTACTCCCTCAGACTCTGAACTCTTGGCTCTGATAACAGGAGCGTTTTCCCTTGAGGACCACAGTTTCCCCTTTACCTCTGACCCTTGTTCACACTTTGCCTCTGGTGACAGGAATGGTTGTCCCTTGTTGGCAACTGTGTTCCATCACCTATGACAAAGAGGGGTTCTCTGGCCTGCAGAACCTGTGCAACTTGGTTAGGCATGAAACCCCAACCCTACGCTGCTCCTTCTCATCCTGGATAGTCCTCAGATTGCCTAGCAACCAGGAACTCCTGGATAGGCCTCTGGCTTCTGGCCTAGCAGCCGGGAGCTTTCAACACACGTCCACCCAGACAGCCATCCAGGTGACACCAAACTTCGATCACCTGACTCCTCCCAAATAAATAGGCTTTCCCAGCAGGCCATGGGGCCCAAGAAAGCCCCTGCCAATTGCCCTGACACAGCCTTCCACTCATATTCCATGTTTATATGTAACTTTCATTCCAATGTCATAAGTAACAATGCCACCTAGTGACAGAGGAGAGAGGTACATCAAACTCAGAGTTAGGAAACGAATCAGGAGACCCCCTAACAATTAGCCAGGCTAGTTACCACCCATCAGAACTAGATTTAACAGGATGCCTGTTCAAGACCAGGGTGCTACACATGCATGAAATCTTTGCATTGAGGATGCATTCCAATGTTTATGCTAAATGTTTTTGGCTGTACGTTGTCGCCATAGTTAAGCAATGCTACCAAGGCTTACCTCTTGCAGATCCATCTAGAAGGAGGAAGGAGTCTGGTAGATGAAGACATACAAGCAAAAGCTTACTCTATGCCAAGTGTTCAGTTCACAAGTAACCACTTCTGGTAGATAATTTGGCAGAGAGGTATCCTGCTAAGAAGAGCAATGTAGAACCAGGTGAAAAATCCACAAAGGTGTAGACAGGAACAACAGCTGACAAAGGTACCAGAACCCAAGAAGAATGGTATGAAGAAGGATCCAATAGACATTCTGAAACGCGTCCCGTCCCTTTTACATCACTTCCGCTCCATGCGGTCCATGCTGGTTCTGGTCCCCTTCCACTGACGTTACTTCCAGGTCCTGCATTCCTTGCTGATCCCGGCAGCACGGCTGATCCTTCTGGTGCTTTCTTCTGCAGGAGCTCCCCTCTACTAGTCGGCTGGGATCCCCTGCTGCACACCAGGCCACCTCCAGTACCACCAAATCGGGATCACCCTGACGCTGGACCACCATCTCACTTAACTTACCATGATGAGCCTTGTTTCATCTTATGTCTAGTAAGTGTTTTTAACCCTTTTAAGGCTATTAAAGTCTTGTACTGCTGCAGTTAGAGGCGCCTTTTTGTTTGTTTTATCTTAGAATCTGGTAAGCATACCCTACTGTATTCCTTCTTCCTAATCTGGTTTTGATAATTCAATATGGATCTAGAAGAATACTATATAAACTTGTTATGATTCATTTGAGGCATGTGGAATTGGATTAGGAACCGTATGTAAAGTAATAAATTATCAGCATAGAGGGACAATTTGTATTCCCTATCGACAAGTGACATTCTTTTAATAAAAGTGTTATTCTTTTGGGTCATCACTAAATGTTCCATTTTTAATACTCTAAAGCAGCCTTTCATTTTTACCCCAGCGGGACCTGAAGGCTCCTATTCAGTGGTGATCAGAATGCCACTCTTACAAAAGACCACTGGTGTCATGCTGCTGGCTCTGTCAAGTGGCATTAGAACTGAAACTTTGAATTCACCATCAGATGGGAGTTAGAACAGCCACACCTCAAGGAACACCTAGCAACTTTTGGAGAAACCCTGGTTGAGAATGGCTGATACAGAGGATGGAAGATAAGGGTAAGCCTTGGGGTGCCATTGGATATCAACAAGGAATTTGGCGGGCTGCCATTTATCTGAATTTTGGCTGAAGGGTAAGAATACAGTCCATAATTCTGGTGATAAGGTGATCTCTGAGGTTCATTTGTATTAGTAAGTATCAAAGAAATTGCCCACTGACCCTATCAAAAGCCTTCTCAGCATTGAAATGACAACAGACTGGCCATCATTTTTTTTAATTTTTAGGTTAATTGGTTTATCAGGTTGTGATTAAAATATGCATGGTCAAAGTCGGAGGAGAGAAGAGAAAAGCTAAAGCCAACCATACATGGATTGAAAATCGGCTGGGACTGGCCTCATTTCAATCCATGTATGGGCAAGCTGGTTGTACACTAGATGTGCACTGCTGAAAAATTATTTTTTTCGATTTTGTTTTATTCATTTTTTTTGTTTTTCGGATCATTCGTTATTTCGAATAAATTCGGAAAAATTTGAATTCGGTATGTTTCATTCATATAGATGCGGTATTCGTTATTTTGGTAATTCAGAAAAATTTGAATTTGGTATGTTCCATTCGTATAGATGTGATATTCGTTATTTTGATCATTTAGAAATTTGGAAAAATTTGAATTCGGTACGTTCCATTCGTATAGATGCGGTATTCGTTATTTTGAAAATTCGTAAATTCAGATAAAATCATATTGATTACGTTCACTAACAGGCAGCCAAATTGAAAAGGAAATTCCAATACCTATAATTTAATAGTTTATGAATATTATTATAGGTTTTATTATTATTATTAATAATTAATAATAATGAAAAAAACTATAATAATGGTTAATAAACGTAATAACTTAATTACAATAGAAATTATCCGAATGTTTTTTGTTCTTTCGGATTTTCAAATTTTGGGATGTCCGTTCTTATTTTCGTATTTTCATTCTTTCGAATTTTGGTATTTTCATTCTTATTATCGGATTTTTGTTCTTTCGAATTGTCATTCTTTTCGAAAATTTGTTTTCGGACAAATTTGTCAAACGTTTTTTCGTTAATTTGGATGTTTCCGAATTAATGAATATGCTGAATTTTGATGAAAGACGAGTTTGGAATGAAACAAATTGCACATGTCTATTGTACACTAGTCGATCTAATGATCGACTTGTGTACAACCAGCCTGTAGGGTTTTTGCAAAATGATCAGTGCCACCAGCTATAGTCCGCAGCACTGATCAATGTATTCTAACGACAGGCAAGTTTCCACACAGTCAGAATACAATAACTCAGTGGGAGTGATTTTGAATGTATGAATGGGGCAATCAGCTCTTTTTTTATTTGTTAAACCTGCTGGTTGAACAAAAAAATGAATCATGTATGGTCCGCTTCAAAGTCTGAAATTGCATTGCCTTTCAGTTTTTACAGATCTTAACAACGTGAAAGAATTCTTCAGTGGAGGATGCATCAAGTTTAACTGGGGCAGCATTCTGAATATATGTGGAGCTACTATCATTGGTCTTTGTAGAGGTAGAAGAGTTTGAAGTGGAATGGGGGTTATATATAGTAGGTTGCTAAAGTTGTCTTGAAAGGTTTGTAAAATGTCGGAGTTTGTATGCACTACCTCTTTTCTAGGTGAGTTAGTAGAGAGGTTATTCAAAGCATGGTGGCATGGGTGTACAGTATGAACTAATTGAGACCCACTCTAGTTACTGTATTCATAAGACATTCTAAAGAATCTTTCAGTGAGTTTTGATTGCTGCCAGGTGTTGGTTATTTCCAGCTGTATTGCGTCATTGTTTGTTGTACACTGTTGGAGATCTAAATCTGTAATTCTCTTTAATAGGGATGAACAGCAGCAGCCCCTCCATAAGGAGCGCAGGGGCGCCGCCCCCCCATCTATGTTTCCGAACCCCTAATCTACATGTGTGGCAGCGGACACATGGATTCCAATGGGGTTTTTTTTTCTTTGAAGCACGTAATTAGAGCCAAAGGCTCTAATAGGCTTCAAAAAAGGGTGGGCTCGGGCGCAGAGCACCGCAAGCCAACCACATACACTTGTGTGACAATACTATTGCCACATTAATTCTCCTACCGGCCAATCAGGAAGCGGGCCCTGAGCTTAAAGGCCACGCGATCCTATTGGAGGCCTAGGAGGAGGAGGAGGGAGGAGACACACAGCGGAAGCTGCCGTAATGCACAGGAGGAGGAGACAGGATGGAAGCCACCACCTGTAGAAGCCTTGCCCGACCTAGATGGGATAAGTACGGGGCTGGATTACTGGCCGACAGCCCTGGGGGGGACTTGGTATGGGTAACACGACCGACCGATGGACCATGGGGGTGTGGTGACGGGGGTGGTTGTTTGCCACCCCCCAAAAAAACAATGGTGAAGACACTTGTTTGGCATTAAGTTTTTCAACTGGAACCATGAGGAATGAGAACTCCCCTAAAAACACACTTAATTGCCCTGAGTTAGGAATAAAATATTGATGTTAAGTGGGATACAGATAAGTGATTCTATCATTTTCAGAGATCATTTACAGGCATACTGAATATCTCTCTTATAGAATCAAGCATCAAAATTATCACACGGTGGTATCAGTGCCCTCGTATCTGGGACTTCTGGAACAAGATTTTCCATATGATACGTAAGGTGACAGGCTTCTCTGTCCCCAAAACACCAGAGACAGCCCTTCTGAACAACAGACCTAGCGGGTGCCCTAAAGCCACTAGTATCCTTATCCACTTTCTCCTCCTCGGGGCCAAAATCACAATAGCTCACGCCTGCAAAAAACCAATCATGTCTATTAATGCAGCCAAGAGGCAAATATCGTGGATCATGTCCCAAGAAAGGATAGTCAGCATTATTCAGTCTACCACAGAAAGACACGACTTGGTATGGGAACAGTGGATGACATATATACAACAGCCTACTTGCACTGATTGGCAGAGCCGTAGCATCTGTAGATCTTTGGTGCCATGCTAATCTCTTACACTCTTTTCTTCTGTCTACTATTTCCTCCTCTTAAAGTGGTTGTCTACCATCGATTTGATAGTGTCAAAAAAGGGTTAATGTTCCCGGAATGCCAGAAATGCTAGCTGTCTCCTTGATTGTGCTCTCAACCAAACTAGCAAACCATCCAATAGGTGGTGTCATAATGGATCACATGTGCAGCATCATGGCAGTTGCAAATTAAACAGAGGCTAAGATGTCAGCTTCCTTAGCTGAAAACGATAGGAGAGTATACAACCACTTTAACCCCCTCTCCTTTCTCTCTGTCTTTAAACTTACAGTTATGATCTGTATTTGAAATGGATTTCAACTACATGCTCCAGACTTAGGAGCTTAGATAGCATACAAAGGGCTTCAACGCCACCTGCATTCTTTTGGTATTAGCACGTAAAGCTCAAAAGACAATTATGATACACACTTTTATCCTCATTTACTTGATAGTCTCCTATATAGAGGGCTCAGTGCGAAAGAAACAGCATTAGCGCTCTATGTAAACCTGGATATTAAACATAGTAGGCGAAGGACATTTCTAAGGATGTACCTACCCCACGAACCCACGTCACAGTTTGATCCCATTAGGGGTGACGGGGAGTGGGGATCATTTCTAATTGGTCATACTAACCACAGAATAAGCGACTATTTGTCTATTTCTACGGGACCCTAAGTTTGTGTTGATCTGTTTCTCATCTCTGTGGGATATGTCTTTTAGTCAATGATACAGTTGATATTCTGTCACTTCATTTCAAATGTCTTTGTTCATCCTCTTGCAAAAACACACTTAATGGATTTCTATTGAATAGGATTAGGTATGTCATCAAATGCATTATCTTTTATTAAGTTAGGGTCCAAAGATTTAATGTCTGCAATGCAAAACATTTTGATTTTAGCAGGAATGGAATTTCGGTTCAGCAAATAGGTAAATGGTTCAACCATATCTTAGGACTAAAGTTATTCTTGAGACAGGTCTCAAGAAGATTTTAGGAGATAAGAAGGTAATCAGTTTGGCTATGTGAGTTGTGAGTTGATAATAAAAAAGTATAATCTTTATCTTGGGGATGTAGGGTACAGCAAACAACCATAGGCTTTTACTAAGTTAATTGTGACTTGAGTTTATTCATTTAAAAAAAAAAAAGAGCAATGTGATTTACCTGAAAGAAGGAGGGCCGGGATATGGAAGGCATGGGTGTAGGGAGTGGAAGGTGGGGGCTATGAATGCTCTATTCAAAAAGAGTGGTTATCTAGGAGTCTCAAAATGATATTTTTTCTTTGTGGGGTCCATGTGGGGTATCAAGTTTGAGGAGTGACTAGCAATGTATAACATTTTACCTATAAATGTTTATAAAATGTACCTCTACCAGTGAATGCTAATGGTCCCACTGGAAAGTGAAAGTAACCCTGAAGATAGAAATTAGGATAAATTGAAACTGGAAAATTCCAATAGCCAGGTTGGTTGAACAGCAGCTCAAATTCTCAATAATGGGTATGGATGATACAACAGGACCATTACAGCTCCTTTACAATCTTTAACACCTCAAGGGATAAACCCCTGGTGACCTCCAAAATATATATATATATATATAACCACGGAGGAGGTCCCAGGGAATACAGACACATCGAACACTGTGGTGTGCCCGGGCGGCTCAAGGCTCTGGTGTATGCCTATTAGCACCAGATATAAGTATACTCTGCGTCTCCAGTGACCTACCCAGTGTCTCCTTGTCCACATTAGCACTATTTTGTTATGTGTGGTATTTTCCTTGGGATCATATTTCAATGTAGTATTTCTCAGGATATACCTTTTTAATAAACCTCCATGTACAACACCCCACCTCTGCCGATGAGGGATTTCTAGCGTGTCTGTGTCCAATTTGATGGTACTGGAACTGTGGATACTCCTCCTGATGAAGTGGTCACCCGCAAAACATGTAGAGGCCATACAGTATCTACATTCTGACACCATCTGAATCCATCATCTCCCTCTTGCTTATACATGGGGGATAGAAGGCAGGATGGTGTAAACAATTTTGCTGTAAATTGTAAATTTTAAATGACTGGGAACAATGTATACTGCTTTTCGGTAATGAATCTATCTTTTATCTATCAATAAAAAAAGTTTGTATTTTTAATTTTGTATGCAATAATTATCTTATGGTGTCGCAATAGTCCAGTTTTTGTGCCCACTTTTGGGTATGGGTTGGGGAGCCCCTACCCTTCTTTTGTAACAGGGCATTTACAGATAGTAGCAGCACATTTACATTATATAAACATTAATAATGAGAACATAGAAACGGGGGAAAGAAGAACCATAGTGATCCAATGGTGTCTCGTCCAAGTATTCTTGTATAGCCAAATAAATTGTGGGATTATAGAACTGTGAGATAAAACACCCTAGGGTCTGTGTCCCAAATTATGTAGTGTCTTCATTTATAAATGCTGCTGAACAAAATTCAAGTAAATACTGTATGTGGAAGAGAAAATGTATAGAAAAATCAGTATTCTCAGTAACTTATTAGTCTATTGGTTCTTACCACCTCCCACGGCCATATGGTAGCAATGTTTGATAAAAAAAAAAAACTATAAAAAGTAATACCTGGACCATATAGTAAGCATCTGTAACACCTTAACATACTCTTAACTGAATTAGTGAGCAATAGTGTGAGTCTCCTAAGAACAAGATTACAAGTGCATTCAGAGTCTAACTGCAATAACCCCGGCGTATGTCCTGAACTACCATTAAGTGGCTTTTACTCTGAGCAGTAGAGTGGGTGAGCAGTATTCAGCCTTATTAGAGCTTGTTGGAGGCTCATACAAGCCAGTATTGGAAGGCCTAAGCAGGAGTATCTGGGAGTTCAATGGCAAAGATAGTTGTTGATTACAATTGGACAGGGGTCAAGTCCTGGGGAAAAAAGTGTGGGAACTCACCCAAGATTCTCACCCCCCCACCTCAAAAATAAGAAAGTGTGTGTATATACAGTATCTCACAAAAATAAGAACACCCCTCACATTTTTGTAAATATATTATTATATCTTTTTATGTGACAGTAGTGGAGAAATGACAATTTGCTACAATGTAAACTAGTGAGTGTACAGCTTGTATAACAGTGTAAATGTGCTGTCCCCTCAAAATAACACAACACACAGCCATTAATGTCTAAACCGCTGGTAACAAAAGTGAGTACACCCCTAAGTGAAAATGTCCATAATGTACATAATAGGTTGTACGTTGAAAATGTACATAATACGTTCAGTGTTCTCTATCTCAGTGTCCTCTATCTCGGTGCTGGTGTCAGTGGTCTCTATCTCAGTGCTAGTGTCATTGGTCTCTATCTCAGTGCTGGTGTCAGTGGTCTCTATCTCAGTGCTGGTGTCAGTGCTCTCTATCTCTGTGCTCGTGTCAGTGCTCTCTATCTCAGTGCTGGTGTCAGTGCTCTCTATCTCAGTGCTGGTGTCAGTGCTCTCTATCTCAGTGCTAGTGTTAGTGTTCTCTATCTCAGAGCTGGTGTCAGGTCTGTCTAACTCAGCGCTGGTGTCGGGCACTCTATCAGTGCTCACTATCTCAGTGCTGGTGTCAGTGGTCTCTATCTCAGTGCTGGTGTCAGTGGTCTCAAGCTCAGTGCTGGTGTCAGTGCTCTCTATCTCAGTGCTGGTGTCAGCGGTCTCTATCTCAGTGCTGGTGTCAGTGGTCTCTATCTCAGTGCTAGTGTCAGTGATCTCTATCTCAGTACTGGTGTCAGTGTTCTCTATTTCAGTGTTGGTGTCAGTGTTAAGTTTCTATCAGTGTTGGTGCCAGTGCTCTCTGTCTCAGTGCTAGTGTCGGTGCTCTGTCTTGGTAAGTGCTGGTGTCAGTGCTCTGTCTCAGTCAGTGCTGGTGTCAGTGCTCTGTCTCGTTCAGTGCTGTACTCATACAGCTCCTTGAACTTGGACTCATAGAAGAGAAGGGGCTGTGTGAGTTTCACCACATCAGAGGTCTTGTCATCCCCGTCAGGCAGCAGTAGGTCCCCCCAGGACTCCTCATAGGGGAAGAGATCCTGGCAGCAGATAGCCACGGAGAAGCTGATCAGCAGGCAGTGCCAACGCAGGATGTGGAATGCCTGGTGTTCCATTAGATTACTGCTACCCATCAGATTGTGTAACGGAAGTGACTTTCTGACCAAAAATACTTAAGATGCACTATGTATTCCACAGTGTGTTCCACACTGCTATGCATTTGACGGGTAGTTGTAATCTAATAGAACACCCATGCGGACATCTTACTACACCCAGCTATCCCTTGAAATTCAGAGTAATTTAGCAATAAAGTGAGCATATATAAATATAGTATAGTGACATCTGTCATGCTGGTTACATTTTGAAAGAACCTTTAGGCTTTCAAAATTGAACATCTAAACAGTATCGCTGATGTCAATATACTATATTTATTTCTATACGCTCACTTTACTGCTAAATTACTCTGAATTTCAAGACGTAGCTGGGTGTATAAAATGTCCGCATGGGTGTTCATAATTTGACGGGTAGTGGTAATCTGATAGCACACCCATCTTGCTACACCCAGCTAGGTCTTATAATTTAGCAATAAAGTGGGCGTATGGAAATATAGTATATTGATACAGTTTAGATGTTAAATTTTGAAAGCCTAAGGGCTCTTTCACACTAGCGGAGCCCGTTTTGACGGGCTCCTCTGCTCAGCGGGGATCCATCCGTTTGTCCCCGCTGAGCCAGCGGATGACAGGACAGTCAGAGCTCCATTCTCCTCTATGGAGAATCGGATGAACACGGACCCTCTGTCCATTTTTATCCGATCCGCCAGACGGATGGAAAATAGGGTTTCCATCCGTCTGTGTTTGCCGGATCGGAGCGGATCAGGTGTCAGCGGACATTTCACCGCTGACATCCGTCGCTCCATAGAGAGCAATGGAGCGTACGTTCGGGTCCGCCTGAAAAACTGACAGGCGGACCCGAATGATCGGCCCGTGTGAAAGGGGCCTAAAGGTTCTTTCAAAATGTAATATCAAACCAGCATCACAGATGTCACTATACTATATTTATTTATATACTCTCACTTTATTGCTAAATGACTCAAAATGAATTTCAAGGTATCATTGGGGGTAGTAAGATTGGTGTTCTATCAGATTACCTCTACCCGTCAAATTATGAAGTCTTTGGAACGCATAGCGGCGTGGAATGCATGTAAAATATAATTTATGGCAGGGCGCATGCGCGGCAGCTCCGAGTGCGGACGTATGCACTGAGAGCTCCGCTCCCGAACGACTATCAAACACCGCCGTAGCTCCGACACAGCCGGCATACAGCTGCGATATCCCCCCTAAGGACTCAGTGAGCACCCGGGCACCCTGGATGACGAGCCCCGCGGCGCGGAGGGACCTTTCCCGGCAACTGGAGGCCGGGGCCTCGGAAGGCCCGAATTCCAAGATGGCGACCGCGAGTAATACATGGACACACGAGGAGGAGGAGGAACGCTCTATAGCAGACCAGGACAATTTATGCTGTGGCCAGGATCAGATGGCCAGCCCTATGGTGGGTAAGAACTTTATACCTGTCTCCCCGCTCCTGCCGGGATCTCACGCAGAGGGCTCCATAGGCTCATTAACTCCTTCAATGCTAGGGGACATTCCACAAACACCAGATCGTCTGGGAGCATCCCCTATTATCCACCCCTCCTTTCTCATGAATATGTCCTCCCTGATGGAAAGCTTTTCACAGATGCTGACAAAAGGCCTGTCCCAAAATGCTGTACAGATCACCACCACTATACAGGCAGATCTACACCAGCTCGGACATATCACCACCACTAGACATGTCGTAAAACCCTGTCCGGAAAACAGTCGTAGACACTTTTCGAAAGGTAGTCCCTCCTGTATAAGTACTCTTTCCTCCCCACCTATTATCCCCTACGAGGGTCTGCTAGACCACAAACACCTTACAGGGGATCGTAACTTCCTCAATTACTCGGATACCTCGGGAGACGCACTCTAGGGCCGTCCTCGCCCCTCTGTCCATATTTCAAGAATGGGTGGTATCCCGACCGGTAGACTAGGACCGGTGTCGTATTTAACAGGACCAGACGATATCTCGCAAGGAGGAGGAGGAGCACACAGGTACATAATGAGCGCCAGCGGTAGAAC
>BLSH010171324.1:1577485-1593906 GCA_018402905.1 Glandirana rugosa
ACTCTACTAAAATCTTACTATTAGACAGGAAGTGTCGTGACGGTCATTGGAGAGGGATGAGGTCATACTCTACTAAAATCTTGCTATTAGACAGGGAGTGTCGTCGTGGTCCTTGGAGAGGGATGTGGTCATACTCTACTAAAATCTTACTATTATATCGTTCTAAAATCATCTCATTCTGTAGTAGGGAGAGGTTCCTGGCGGTGCTGTGAGGGACAGATTATTGTTCTAAAATCATCTCATACTGGATTAGAGAGAGGTTACTGGTGGTTCTGTGAGGGACAGATTATCATTCTAAAATCATCTCATACTGGTGTAGGGAGAGGTTCCTGGTGCTGCTGTGAGGGACAGATTATCGTTCTAAAATCATCTCATACTGGAGTAGGGAGAGGTTACTGGCAGTGCTGTGAAGGACAGATTATCATTCTAAAATCATCTCATACTGGTGTAGGGAGAGGGTCCTGGCAGGGCTGCTGTGAGGGACAGATTAGCGTTCTAAAATCATCTCATACTGGAGTAGGGAGAGGTTCCTGGTGGTGCTGTGAGGGACAGATTATCGTTATAAAATCATCTTACACTGGAGTAGGGAGAGGTTCCTGGCGGTGCTGTGAGGGACAGATTATTGTTTCCAAAATGATCTCATACTGGAGTAGGGAGAGGTTCCTGGCGGTGCTGTGAGGTACAGATTATCGTTCTAAAATAATCTCATACTGGTGTAGGTAGAGGTTCCTGGTGCTGCTGTGAGGGATAGATTAGCGTTCCAAAATCATCTCATACTGGAGTAGGGAGAGGTTCCTGGCGATGCTGTGAAGGACAGATTAGCGTTCTAAAATCATTTCATACTGGAGTAGGGAGAGGTTCCTGGCGGTGCTGTGAGGGACAGATTATCATTCTATAATCATCTCATACTGGTGTAGGGAGAGGTTCCTGGTGCTGCTGTGAGGGACAGATTAGCGTTCTAAAATCATCTCATACTGGAGTAGGTTGAGGTTCCTGGCGGTGCTGTAAGGGACAGATTATCGTTCTAAAATCATCTCATACTGGAGTAGGGAGATGTTCCTGGCGGTGCTGTGAGGGACAGATTATCGTTCTAAAATAATCTCATACTGGTGTAGGTAGAGGTTCCTGGTGCTGCTGTGAGGGACAGGTTAGCGTTCCAAAATCATCTCATACTGGAGTAGGGAGAGGTTCCTGGCGGTGCTGTGAGGGACAGATTAGCGTTCTAAAATCATCTCATACTGGAGTAGGGAGAGGTTCCTGGCGGTGCTGTGGGGGACAGATTAGTGTTCTAAAATCATCTCATACTGGAGTAAGGAGAAGTTCCTGGTGCTGCTGTGAGGGACAGATTAGCATTCTAAAATCATCTCATACTGGTGTAGGGAGAGGTTCCTGCTGCTGGTGTGAGCTGTGAATTTCTTGCACAAAAATAAAAAGTGTGTCTACATTGCTGGGTTAAAAAAAAAAAGAATAATAATTTATTATTCTTTTTTTTATTATTATTAAATAGTGCTACGTAGTACATTTGCACCTTGCTGTGCATTTATTGCACAAAATTAAAAAGTGCGTCTACATTGCACAAGTGAAACTCCTTCCTCAGGTGCGAGTAGCTGACAGAACCTTCAGCGTAATATGGTAGGCCCAAATGCCGCTCAACGAATAGTGAGGCCAGAGCAAGTACTGGTGATAGTAGATTGGGTGGCTGACAATGCCTCCAGTTCCTTCACATTGTCTCCCACACGGTCCCTTGCTGAAAGCTCAGAGTTGGCACCTGAACCCCATTGCCATCTGTCTTTCACCTCAGCCCCTTGTAAATTAGCCAAGCATGCAGCAGTCTCTTCTGCTTTTTGATGACTCTGCTGGTGTGCTTTCCGTGGGCCATTCACATAGCCCTGCCCCAGAAGTGAAAGACATTGAGTGCACCTATGCCCAACCACTTCTGTTTCAGGATGAGGACATGGAAACACCACCACAGCAAGTCTCTGATGATGACAAAACACAGGTGCCAACTGCTGCAGCTTTCCACAGTGTGCAGGCTGACAAAGGGGGCAGTGGTGAAGAGTGGGTGGAAGATGATGTGGAGGATGATGAGGTCATAGACCCCACATGGAATGAAGGTCATGCGAGTGACGTGTGCAGTTTGGAGGAAGAGGCAGTGGTCGCACAGAGGCACCAGCACAGCAAAAGAGGAAGCAGGTTGCAAAAGCGGAGCGACCATATCCCAGACAGTACGCCTGCTACTACCCACCGCACCCAGTGATTAGCACACCAAAGGCAGCTTAAAGGAGTTCCCCGACGTGGCAGTTCTTCAGACAATGTGCTGACGACAAGACACGAGTGGTTTGCACTCTGTGCAATCAGAGCCTGAAGCGAGGCATAAATCTTCTAAACCTGAGCACAACCTGCATGACTAGGCATCTACATGCAAAGCAGGAGCTGCATTGGAATAAGCACCTCAAAATCCAAGAAAGGTCTCGGCCTCCTCCTGCTTCCTCTTCTGCTGCTGCCTCAGCCTCTTCCTCCACCTCTACAGTGCCAGTGTCACCTGCCACCCAGCAAACAGATGATGTGACAGCAATGCCACCATGTCCGCCACCGTCCCCAAGCATTTCCACACCATGGTCCCATGGAAGCTTACAGCTGTCCCTCTCCCAAACACTGGAGAGAAAGAGGAAGTACCCCCCCACCCACCTGCGATCCCTGGACCTGAATGCCAGCATTTCAAAATTCCTGGCCTTTGAAATGCTGTCATTCCATCTGTCCCACAGTACGTGGTTCCCAGCCACCACTACTTTTCCAGGCGAGCCATCCCTTCCCTGCACAAACAAGTCGGGGACAAGATCAAGTGTGCACTGCGCAACGCCATCTGTGGCAAGGTCCACATAACCACTGATACGTGGACCAGTAAGCACGGGCAGGGATGCTATATCTTGCTAACTGCACACTGGGCAAATGTAGTGGCGGGTGGGCCTGAGGCGGGTAGCAGTTTGGCGCATGTCCTTCCACCACCGAGGATTGCAGGGCATTTCTCTTTGCCTCCTGTTGCCTCCCCCTCCTACTTCACTTCCTCCTCCTCTACCACCTCCTCATCCGGTCAGCATAACACCTTCACCACCAACTTCAGAACATCCAAGGGGAAACGACAGCAAGCTGTTTTAAAACCGATATGTTTGGGGGATAAACCCCACACTGAGCAGCAGCTGTGGACGGGCATTGAACAACAGACCAATGAGTGGTTGTTGCCACTGAGCCTCAAGCCCGGCCTGGTGGTGCGGGATAATGGGCGAAATCTTGTAGCAGCTCTGGGCCTAGCCGGTTTGACGCACATCCCTTGCCTGGCACATGTGGGCTCAATGTAAGCACAATGCGATGGCAGAGGAAGAGGAAGAGGTCGCCAACGCAGCTGTGGCACTGCCAGCACCTCAGAAGGCAAGGTTAGCATGGCCGAAATGTGGAAAAGCGTTGTCAGCAGCATGCCACATGAAACAGCACCACCAGCTGATAGGCAACTTCTTAGCAGGAGGCAGCATTTCAGCAACATGGTGGAACAGTATGTGGGCACACGCCTACACGTACTGACTGATGGGTCTGCCCCATTCAACTTCTGGGTCTCCAAATTGGACACATGGCCTGAGCTTGCCCTTTATGCCTTGGAGGTGCTGGCCTGCCCTGCAGCCAGTGTATTGTCTGAACGTGTGTTTAGCACAGCAGGGGGCGTTATCACAGACAAGCGCAGCTGCCTGTCCGCAGCCAATGTGGACAAGCTAACGTTTATTAAAATGAACCAGGCATGGATCCCACAAGACTTGTCTGTACCTTGTGCAGAATAGCCATTTAAACCGGCCTCATGTCTCAATATTTTGGGGGCTATACCAATTAGAAAAAAAAACAAACAAACAAAAAACAGTGTTGGCTACCTCCTCCTCCTCCACCGCCACGGTCCCCACCTCCTCAACCTCTAGGCTCCTACTCCACATCCATCTCCTCCTCCATATTTTATTTTTTTTATGTGATTTTATTTTATTTCCCTATCCACATTTGTTTGCAGGGCACTTGTCCTACTCTTACCCCCATTGTGCTTCCTTTTGCAGCCCTCTAGCCCTTTACAGGACTTTTTTAGAGCCATTTTTGTGCCCAAAAGTTCGGGTCACCATTGACTTCATTGGGGTTTGGGGTCTGGGGTTGAGTTCGGGTCAAGTTCGAGGCCGAACTCAAACTTTTTCGCGAAGTTCGGCCGAACCCGAACATCCAGGTGTCCGCTCAACTCTAACTGATACCACTTTTTTGCCACCGAGCACGAGTGCTGATACTTTACCTTTGGTAGTCGCCGATACCGAATACTGATACCTACCGCGTAGGAAGAGTAGGTAGTGGGGTGGTTTGGGAGGTGCTACTCAACATCTCCTTTACATTACACAACCCCCTGCACCTCTGGACTCCTTTACATTACACAGCCCCCTAATCCTCTGCATCCCCTTTACATTACACATCCCCCTGCTCCTCCTTTTTTATTTTTAATTTTTTGGGGGTTGGGGGGTCACCTTGGAGGGGTGAGTGTGGGTGGACCTGGGGGGATCTTACTATGTTTGTTTGGTTTTTTTTTTAATTTTATTTATATTTATTTATTTTTTTGAGGAGTGGGGTCTTTGGTGAGATATCAGAGGTCTAAACAGACCCCCATATCTCTTATTTTGAGACAGAGAAAAGGAACTGAAGATCCCTTTTCTCTGCAGTACTTAACTTCAATGAATGAGGAATTTCAGGAATTTCTTACTCATTGATAAAATGACAGACTGATACTTAGTAACGTTACTATTATCAGCTGTCAGTGGGACATATAGCAGCGATCTTAGCGATCATTGCTTGCGCCCCTGTACTACAGTGGGGGTTTGGTAAACACATGTTAACCAAACCCCCCAAGCCCTAACGTCACCCCCACCGGCGCTGCTGCCCCCCCTCCCCTCGCTGCAATCCCCAGCCTGTCAGCTCGCCAGAAAACACAGGCAGAAGCTGCAGGCTGCGGGAGGGGAAGGAGGGATGTCGCTTGGAGCGGCAATGGATGGGGGTTGCTGTGGCCGGTATGGGAGTGAACCGAGTGCTGGGGGGGACACATCTGGATCCCCCAAGCCCCAAGCAGCACCTGAAGCCGGCAGGAGCGGCAGAGGAGGGATGCCGGCTAATGATGGTAGCTGCAGAAGCTGCCATCAGGGGGGTACAGGGATCGGGTTAAGGGGGGCGCAGAGGGGGAATCCAAGGACAGATGATTGGTTGTTAAGGAAGCAGCGGCCCCATTCCTTAACAACCAATAATTGCAGGCATTTTTTCCTTTACATTTCAGTTGTTAGGGGAGAATTCCCGCTGACAACTGAAAGAACAGAGACCGAAGGTATCGGTTTCCGGTATCAAGGCATTTTATACGAGTAGAGATACTCTGAAAATGCCCAGTGTCGGTACCGATACCGATACTAGTATCAGTGCAACCCTAGTTTTAACCCTTCCCTTACCTATCCGAAACTAAAAAAAAAAAAAAAAAAGGATTTGGCTATATATACACTTTAATATTGCCTGTTTAATACCCTTTAGGCTCCGTTCACATCTCCGCATTTTGAATCATGAGCGGAATCGATGCGATTCTGCCTGCGATTTGCAATAGCGGCAAATCGCAGGATGCCTGTGTGTTGCCCATCAATTTCAATAGCACCCCAAATGCTGCATGATTTTCCCGTGATTCGTCGGGCAACAATCACGGTAAAAATGTTCAAACAGAATCGTGGGATGTCTGTCGTCCAAAAGAAGTACACAAGCTTCTTTTGGGTGACGGGCGTACTGCGATTCTTTTTGTGTGTTTTTACCGTGATTGTCATCCCCATGTGCCAAGTTACGAAAACACTCTTATTTCTCTTCTATCACTGCCACATACACTGGGGACAATTGCAACAATGCAGACACAACAAAAAAACGTTTATATTGCACTCGAAAAGCAATAAAACCTGTGTCAATGTATGTGTCTGCTAGGGAGTTACCCCCTCGGTCATGTGTATGGGTGAGACTGACAGGACAGGAACAGAGGGGAATCTCCCCAGTAGGGACATACAGTACATGTCAATAAAATAAATCTAACAATGGTTCTGACCCTTTCCACTCTATTTAGAACAACAAAATGTGCCTGGAGTTGAGCTGTACTGTAACTTACATGCAATTCTTGAAGTGATGTAAAGTGAAAATTCTATTCGATATTGTAGCAATATATTGCTATTGTATCCAACTAATGATGCTGAGATGTCATTAAAACCTCAAAATAGAGATATAGAAGTGTTCATGTTTTGTAGTCATTGTAAGAATTGCACAATAGTTGTGTTTCTCTGCCACACTGTTAACCATCAAAGAAGTCCTGTCCTTCCCAGCTCTCTATTTTCACAACAGGATATCTGGTTTCTTTTATGAGGATACAGCTATGTTAATTTGGTTTAGTGGTTTGTTGGAGGTAAGCAGGCTCTTCACAACACAAACACCAAAATCCCCTTAAAGCAGTGGCCTGTTAATAGCTGTGGTCTGATTGGCAGATTCATATTGTAAAATGTGATTTTTGGTTGGATAAATATGTTTAGTCTGGTAAGCACTATAGTGATTGAGTGTCTGTTAATGGATAAAGGTGGATTATGGTGGAACCTCTACGGGCTGTCACTGAGCACTTAGAGAAGTGAAAGGTAAAAGCAAAGTTAAAAACAATCTGGCACCATGGTTAGAAAGAGGATTTAACTGACCAGCATTCATTTAACAAAACCTGTAAATTAAAATTCCCCAGAGTGTTGGATAAAATGAAAGCAGTGCAATCCTTCTACAGTGATAACTACCCATGCCTTCTTTTCACATATTGTAAATGATATATTCTAAAGCTACTAATACTTTTATCCACAGAAGAAACAGAATATTACCAATCACAGTAAATAAATAATAAACTTAATTATGTTTTTCTGTTAATGTATAAGTCTCTAAATACTGTGTCGGGTTACTATGGATGAGCAGAATCATTTTAGTAAAAGCAATGTTTTTTTTGCAAAATTTGCCAAACTGGCAGCATTTCTCCTAAGCTTGTTGAGCTTGGGTGAAATTTGGGGAGCTAGAGTATTCAGGGAATTCAGTTTATTTCATTTGATGTTCTTTGTTTTTGTATTTTGTTCCTTGTTTATGCATTCCTATAGAGATTGTCCATAATAAGTAGACAGCTCACTGCCTCATTCATGTAGTAAGGATGATATTATCTGAACCCACTCCCATGTCATTTTGCTAGGAGGGTGAGCAAGATTTAAGATTTCACAAGTACATGAAATTCAGTATTTCAGCAAAATGATTTCATTTTAACAATGAGGATACCAACATGTGATACATTTTGTACATAAACTGGCAATTTTACGTTTTGTCAGTAGAAACACCAAGGCCTCATGACAATAAGCTTAAAAAACACCGCTTTCACAGGCAGTTGTTGTTGTTTTTTTCAGCCCATAAAAAACACCTTTATATTAACCTATGTGACCATGCAAACATATGTGTTTACAGGTGTATTAGAAGTGGATTCTTTACAGGCTGAAAAAAAAACATCAAAAGTGCATTCAGGAGAGGAGCTAAAGAGCAGAAAAAATGCTGAACGCTCCAAAACACATGTAAATACACCTAAATGCGCCGAAACACAAGATGCATTTAGGTGCGTTTTAGCATTTGAGTGTTATAGCATTCCAATGGCCAGAATAAATTAATATTTCATCCAATAGAATCCATTAATGCTCAAGCGCTTGAGGAATGCATTAAGGTAAAAATATTTAGGCTTTAGAACTACTTTAAGCCACTCTTCGTCTGCTAAAACAGACACCCTGAGTGCATGAGGCCCAATACTCACCCATCAGTTATTGGATTCATAATTGCAACAACTTTGCTGAAAAATAGTTGAGAATGGTGAAAGGAACTTTGTCACGGTATCACTGTGTTTTTTTTACTATTTTACTTTTTGTATGGGAAGGTGATATCTGGGGGTTCCCTTATTTGAAAGGGGGTTTCCAGATTCTGATAAGTCCCTCTGCAGAACTTCATGTTCACTGGACCAAGAATGTGGGAAAGAGACCTTTTTCCCATCAATATAGGGAAAGGGTGCTTCAGCAGAGGGGACTCTCTCCTGACAAGGCTCCCTCCCCTTGTTGAGGGGATGTAGCTTGATATGGTTCAAGAGAGGGGGGCACATGCTCACTGCTCCCTCCCCTCCCTTTACTGGCCATTTTTCCTGGCCACAGAAAGAAGAGGAGGCAATGAGCCATTCTGTGCAAAACCATTGCACCAAGCAGGTAAAATATAGTATTTTTTATTTCAGAAAAAACATGTACGGTTTACAACCATTTTAAATGTTCATTTGTTGTTTGAGGTCCACTTTATTTATTTTTTTTTTACTCCCAATACACATAGCTCATGAAACAGACAGTATGAAAGGTTGTATGGCCCTAGTGATTAAAGCAGTGGTTCTCAACTCCTGTCCTCAGGACCCACCAACAGGACAGATTTTAAGTATTACCTTGGGGAGATGCAGACAAGAATACTGCAATCACTGAGCAGCAAATTATATCACCTGTGATATATTTCAGTTACCCTGCAAACCTGGCCTGTTAGTGGGTCCCGAGGACAGGAATTGAGAACCACTGGATTAAAGTCTTTTTAACAGCTGCTCCTGGGGGAGAGTTGAAAGTTCCAGATGCCAACACTGAATTTTTAACTGAATTCAATCTACCATTGTTAATATTATATTAAATCTAAATTTCACTTGCTAATTTTCTATTCTGTTGAAAATATAATACCATGCACAAAACCACACAAGGAAAAATACACATACAAAGGCTACCAATTCAAAAAATATATATAAGTTTATTGGACATAATATATCAATACTGTATCAATGTGGCACAAGGAAACTCCCACCCACTTGGGTTGTGTCCACAACATCACACAGGTCACCCCGACCCCCTCTTCCTTCCCACAGCACACCCCTGAAAACACCCCTCCCCACCTGAGATGCCCTGGGTGAGGGGTTTCCTTGTGCTACATTGATACAATATTGATATATTATGTCCAATAAATGATTTATATATTTTTGCAATTGTAGCCTTTGTAGGTGCATTTTAAAATTCTAAGCTCCAATTATCTATTTTGAGCATGTCAGTGGCAGCTGGTGCACAAAATTTTTGGGGGGGGGCACAAACAAACTGAAAAATTCTGAAAAAAACATCAATTGCAGCCTCACTGTACCTGTCAAATGCAGTCTTACTGTACCCATCAATGCAGACCCGTTGTGCCCATAAATTTCAGCCTCACTGTGCCAATGAATTGCAGCCTCAGCGTGCCAGTGTGCCCATCAATGCAGTCTCACTGTGCCCATCAATGCAGCTTCACTGTGCCAGTGTGCCAATCAATGCAGCCTCACTGTGCCAGTTTGCCCATCAGTGCATCAGTGTGCCCATCAATGCAACTTCACTGTGCCCATGAATTTCAGCCTTACTGTGCTAGTGTGCCCTTCAATGCAGCCTCGTTATGCCAGTGTGCCCCATCAATGCAGCATCACTGTGCCCATGAATTGCAGCCTCAGTGTGCCAGCATGCCCATCAATACAGCCTTACTGTGCCAGTGTGCCCATCAGTGCAGCCTCACTGTGCCAGTGTGCTCATCAATTCAGCCTCACTGTGCCAGTGTGTCCATCAATGCAGCCTCACTGTGCCAGTGTGCTCATCAATTCAGCCACAGTGTGCCCATCATTGCAGCTTCATTGTACCCATAAATTGCAGCCTCACTGTGCCAGTGTGCCCATCAATGCAGCCTCAATGTGCCAGTGTGCCCATCAATGCAGCTTCACTGCATCCTTGAATTTCAGCCTCACTGTGCCAGTGTGCCCATCAATGCACCCTTACTGTGCCAGTATGCCCATCAAAGCATCCTCATTGTGCCAATATGCCCATCAATGCAGCCTCAGTGTGCCAGTGTGCCCATCAATGCAGCCTCAGCGTGCCAGTGCGCCCATCAATGCATCCTCAGTGTGCCAATGTGCCCATCAATGCAGCCTCAGTGTGCCAATGTGCCCATCAATGCAGCCTCATGCTATCAACAATAACCATGGTCTGTCCAGTCAGTGTCCACCATGCTGCACTGCTTGCTGCCTGTCATGACTTTACAACAACAACACACTAAGCCACTGACTGTCTGACACGCTGGGTTGCCAGCAGTTTTTCTTGACTGTGCATCGGCCAGCCAAGTGAGACTCAGAGAGGCCCCTACTGTGCGTTCCACCCCAGCGTGTGGTGACCACCGAAAGTGACGCGGACGCGAGACGCGGTGATGCTTAAAGCACCGGCCCACTTCCTGCGGGCCGCCAATCATTAGGCAACAAATGGAGACAAATTCCACAATAGGAGTGCTCACGGCACATTGCTCTGCACCTCAATGATGCTCTAAGGGTTGGCCAGTAGCATTTTTGCTGGATCTTGACCATGTGATGTGGGAAATGTCATGCCTCCCATAGACACACAGTGTCCAGCACCTGTACACTGCACATATATGGCCGGGTGGGAGCTTCCCCGTTCTGACAGGACGTATATATACGTCCTGCAGAACGGGGGCTCGCAGCGCGGGCACGCGCCGCGCTGCTGCTGGATCCTGTGATCATTATGATCACAGGATCCAGCTGAGCGGAGATCGGGATACGGGCGCAGTGACTGGCCCTCCCGATCATGTGACGGCTGTGTCCAATCACAGCCGTCACATTGTCAACAGAGACGAGCGTCTCTGTGACAGTTCTCCCCCGCTGAGCTCAGTGAGAGCTCAGTGCGGGGGGGGGAGGGGGGGAGCTGCAGCTCTGTGACAGCTTTCTGCATGATGAGGATTTCATGCAGAAAGCCATCACAGATCGCCCCCCACACAGTGCACCAAGCACACTGATACCCCTGTCCACATACATGTCACACTGTCATCCCATAAAACAGTCCCCAAAACATCTGTATGTCCCCAAAACATCTGTCACCATACACAACATCTGTCACAGTCCCCAAACATCTGTCACAGTCCTCAAACATCTGTCACCATACACAAAACATCTGTATGTTACCGTCACATCTGTCACAGTCCCCGTCACATCTGTCTGTCCGCCAACACCAAATAAACTCCAATTTGGGTTATTTTTACCAAAGAAATGTAGCAGTATGATTTTTGGTCAAAATTTATCAAGAGAAATTACTTATTTGCTAAATTTTATAACAGAAACGCAGAAAAATGCATTGTTTTTGAAAATGTTTTGTCTTTTTTTAATTTATAGCTCAAAAAATAAAAAACCCAGGGGTGATTAAATACCGCCAAAAGAAAGCTCTATTTGTGTGAAAAAAATGATAAAAATTTCATATGGGTACAGTGTTGCATGACCGCGCAATTGTCATTCAAACTGCAACAGCGCTGAAAGCTGAAAATTGGTCCGGGAAGGAAGGGGGTTTAAGTGCCCAGTATTGAAGTGGTTAAAGGAACCAAATTTTTTTTTTTCTTTGGGGAGGCGGCGCCCCTGTGCCCCCTATTGATGGGCCGCCACTGGAACATGTCATAATTCAGTAATGAGTTATAATCCTCTATGTAATCATCACTAAGTGTAAGAACATTTATTGCAAGAACTGGAAAGCATGCCAAGTGTAAGTTGGTGTATTCTCTACATTTTCTTTTTAATATAATTTCATAGTTAGGTTGTGTATAAATTATATTGCATATTGTTTTTGGTAGTTGTATGGTTTACTATCATTTGTATTCCTCATAAAAAGCTTAGATATGACTATCATTCCTATATAAGGTTATCATGATATTCCTCAATAAACATGTGGCAAGAGAAATATAGGGGTTGTAATTTCTGAAAATGATAAATGACTGGCTGTTATCCTGACTCATTATATTCAGTACAGATTGAATCCCTACAGATTGAATCCCTATCTTTGAACAAGTATGAAGATCAGAAAAGTCAAAGAAAGCAAAAGGTCCTCACTTGCATAGCTACGCTAGGTCAGTGATTATAAAACATTAAAACAAGAAGTTTAGCATGACAGCCAAATTACTAGCATTGTCAGAAGAGAAGCCAACTAAAGCACCCACAATGTTTCTGTCATAGCAGGTTACTGTTAAGAGAAGCTGAGATTTACATGTTTCTTTATTATGATGATCCGTTTGATTTTTCACTTTTTTCCTTTATTTTTTTTATTTTTCATAACAAAAAACTATGCATTCCCACATCCGACATTCCAGCCCAGTATAGCAGGCATTCACTGTATGCCTATCATTATAAGGCCAATGACAGAAGAGACAGAAACCCTAAGAAAGCATGGGAAACCCTCTAAAAACATCCTGGTGCTGGGCCCATATAAGCATATGATGCTTCCTCTGAGCTCAGACTGTCATGGACCTGACCCCCCCCCCCCCCCCAGGGAGAATTGTCATGCAGCCATATGTTATTGTGCGATACCTACCATATGAGAAAAAGAAGTATATGTGAGTTCACAGGATCAGAAGATTTACAGCCAGTAGCCAGCTCAAATGTGTCATGTCAGAGAAGGAGGTTACAAATGGGCTGTGTTCATGTTTACCAGGATAAATATAGCTTTCATGCTAAGGAGGGAATTGTCAGAATGATATTTCTCCTAGACTTTGGTGTGGGGACAGCAAGAGTGGGCTTCAGTATGGCGTTTGCACCTGGGGTGAGCAAAATTGGAAGGGTCCAAGGCCAAACAATTTTACACTTGGCGTATCATTATATATTGTTTGACTCAGAGAAATTCCCTAGCTAGCCACAGCCTAATAAGGAGAAGTGAAAATAAATGATGTAGTAATATAAAATGTATTATTGTCTATATGACAGTGAACCATTGCATGTGCCCACAACTGACATCAGCCCTGCTACAAATAGCGCATGAAAGAAAAAAAGTGGAAAATTATCAGCTATTTGTACAAAAATTCCAGAATTAAAAAAACTGAAAGGGTAAATATATCTGAACAGAGAAAAACATACTAAGTGGAGACTGATTCTTCTATCAAAAGGAAGCAGCTGGCGTGGTGATATTGAATTCAGACTCACAATCAAAGAATGCCAGCCAATCTAAGTCCACACGAATATTAGATTTACTTAGGTCTGCTGACATCATTGAAGGAGATAAACATATTAGAAAGAGTGGAACAGCTTGTTGTTTGAGAGGTTGCCAAATAAGATAAGTGAGTGTCAAAGTGGAAAAAGTACATTGACTAACCATTCTGACAAACTCTGACGTGTTCGAGGGTTTGTGACTCACTGAGGTGTCTTTCTAAACACAACTTGTCTGCAAAAAGTGGACTTAACTTCTACATCAACACGACTCCTTGAACTTATGAGTACAAACGGCTGAGCCTAACAGCTGCCCACATCTGTGAACCGTGTGAAAGTTTGTAGAGATTCAACACTATAAATAGCCGGGATCTGCATAATCCACTGCTAGATTTACATTCATTTTTCATTCCTCTTGCACTGGAGTCCAACTTTTAATTCTATTTTATCAAGCTATTGTGTACAAAGTTTACATTAACTGTAGCCAAACAGAGATAAACCTTTAATTAGGAGTTTGCTGTATTCTGACACCTCAAACAAGTGCATCAGTATCTGACCCTGAGGGTTAAGAATTACATTCATCATGTGGCATGTTTCTGGCAGCAAAAGAATTTTTAACTGTGTGGTATATTTTATCAGCTTAAGGGCTTCTGCAGCCACAATTCCATAAACAAGTGAAGTGACACAACACCAATGAATCACATCTCTGTGTACACCAAAATACATATTGTTTATTAGGTCCACTTCCAATAAACAAAGGTTTCGCCTTTATGGCCAAAATGCATGAATGGTAGATATTGCAAACCATAATTACAAATATTGCAAGAACCTAAAGATTAAACTGTTAATGAAGAACTTATATTACAGATAATACTACGGCAATGCTCAGGGCATTGCATTATTGTACACAAATAATAATTAGGTATAGATAAATGTCTTAAAATTCTCACTGTTTTTAATTTGTAAGATCCAGTTGCCAGAAAATTTCTTGTCTTTTATAAGATTAGAAAAAGTAAGAGTTATATTTTTTAATGGAGAATCAGAAAAAAAAATCTCAGACAAATCTCACCATTATTTTATTTATATTTATTTCAGGTACTTATATAGCGCCGTAAATTTCACAACACTTTACATATATATTGTACATTCACATCAGTCCCTGCCCTCAAGGAGCTTACAATCTAAGATCCTTAACTCACATTCATACATACATATACTAGGGACAATTTAGACAGAATCAAATTAACCTACCAGCATGTCTTTGGAGTGTGGGAAATAACCGGAGTACCCGAAGGAAACCCACGCAGCCACAGGGAGAACATGCAAACTCCAGACAGGTAGTGTCATGGTTGGGATTCCATTAACACATATTTAAAAGGTTTTCATTTGAAAATATTTTAGGGGAAATTGTATTTTGCCACAGGCAGTGGTGTAATTAGATTTTTTTGCCATCTTTGTTTAAGGGGCATTATTGGAGATATGTAACTGTAGCGCCCCTGCTTAGGTAGGAGCTAGTGAGAGGATTTTTGGTAGGTGAGGAAAATATAATCAGGCCTGACTGAAGTATGGACCTGATTGTTTTTGTTTCTGGGCTGAGAGTTGCTCAGGTAGGTTTGGGTGATTCACAGATGAGGTCACCAGGAACTCCCACTTCTGTCCAGAAGCTGATGCAATGTTCTGGGCAGAGAGCTGGGAGGGAGGTGTAGCCATCTGGGGTGTTCTAAGGAGCCCTGACCAATCCCCAATCTGGATTGGCAGGCCTCCTTAAATATCCAGGGTCAGCCCAATCTGGGAGGAGAGTTTGGATGGAAGAGCTGGAATGTAGCTGAGGTTGTGGAGGCCTCATCCGGGAGGGAACCCCCAGTCTGGGGGGGGGTGACCTTGAGGCCTGGGCTCGGGGTGCAGCCAGGAGGAAAGGGAAGTCCTGGAGCAGTACAAGGGAGCAGGAGAGCAACAGGCAGTGCTACTGGAGAAGCTCAGCAAGGAGTCCACCGGGTGGTCGGTGAGTGGCACATACCCTGAAGCTGTAGAGGCATGCCAGAGTGGATTGGGGTGAGGGACAATCTGGCAAGGATGCAGAAGTCAGTGAAGGACTGTGGTGTCACGGTGGCAGTGGAGAAGGCCAACACAGCCAGAGTAGCTGACAGAGCCCGGAGCAAGAGGATGGGCTGGGAGTAGAAGTCCATCAGGCTGGTTAGCCCAGCAGTGTTTCTTCACAAAGGGGATTAACTATCCCTACCTGTAATGGGTGGTTCTGAGGCCCGGCTTGCAGTATAGCAGGCCTCACCATGTGCTAGTCAGGCTGGAGAGGTGTTGAAGGCCTAGTAAATTTCCTTCTGAGCCTGGAACAAAAAGTAATGTGCTGGAGAGAGGAACTGGAGTTTGAAGAAGCAAGTGATGTGCTGGAGAGAGGAGCCAGAGTTTGTAGCAGTAAGTGATATGCTGGAGGAAGTGAAGTGGTGTATATACAGAGATGGTGGTCTAGGATCGGCTCCCTGGTGGTCAGGATCGGCTCCCTGGACGTCTCCCTGGTGGTCCCTGGGTGGCCATTCCCTGGTGGTCCTGGTGGGCTCCCTGCTGGTCCTGGGTGGTGATCCTAGGGGGGCTGCACTGATAAACATTCCCCCCTCTCAGGAGAGCCGCCGATCGGTCTCCTCTACTCACATCTGCAGACGTGAGCAGATTAAAAACCGATAAATGGCTCCTCCTGTTCACACTGTGACCGGCCATGATTGGTCACTGCTGAACATGTGGTAAAGAGCTTCCATCCCTATCTGGGCTATCCTGAGGACGTCAATGGACATCCAGTCAGGGTAACGGAACCACCGCCCGGCCGTCATTTGTCTATAGGCCAGGCGTGAAGTGGTTAAAGCTAGTGTTGAGCGAACCCGGACTGTAACGTTCGGGTCCGTACCGAACTTTCGGGTGTCCGTGGCACGGACCCGGACCCGGACATTTCAAAAATCGTTCGGGTTCGGTCCGGGGTTCTGCTATTTTACTCCACGTGTTGAGAAGCTGCAGGGCAGCCAATCAACAAGTGTTTCACTGGTTTGCCCTTAGAAGCCATCACAGCCATGCCTACTAATGGCATGGCTGTGATTGGCCAGTGCATCATGTGACCCAGCCTCTTTATAAGCTGGAGTCACAGTGCTACAGTCACATGCTCCTTGGGTTAGTGTAGGGAAAGGTAGCTGACTGCGTGAGGGACAGATTTGAGACATTTTAAGACCTGATCCTGCATCCTGAGATAGATTACTTTACTACTGCTGTCTGTGCTGTTGCTCTGAGGACAGAT
>BLSH010171324.1:1660846-1674187 GCA_018402905.1 Glandirana rugosa
GGCGAAATTTCACCAAAGAGCCAATACTATTGGCTCTTTACCGTGATCGGGGTCGGGCATTGTCCGAGGGACAAGCCCGCCCCCCGATCGCCGCGCTGCGCGCCCCCTGGGGCGCGCGCGAGCGGCGTGCACGCCGCTCAGTCGCCTGTGATGTCAGTGACCGGCTGTGATAGGACACAGCCGGTCACGCGGTAAAGAGCCAATTTTATTGGCTCTTTACCCCGATCACGGAAGGCCGGGGTCCCGAGGGACACGGCCGGTCCCCGATCGCCGCGATGCGGGCCCCTGAGGGCCCGCAAAGCGGCGAAAACAAGAGGACGTAATATTACGTCCACTTAGGATGGGGAGTCCACCTTGCCGGCGTATTTTTACAATACGCCGGTAAGGAAGTGGTTAAAGCCCATCACAACTTTAAAAAACACCATAAACCACTTTAAAGCGGTAGTAAACTCTACTTTTTTACTTGTACCCAAAGGTAAACATATGATAAAGCTTACCTGTAGGTACAGTGAAAATCTCCTAAGCTTGCGCCATTCAGGAGATATTTGCAATTTGATGTCAGCGGTGCATGCTCATTGCACCCCGTATTGACGGCACACTGAGTGCCTTGCCTTGTTTTTTCATTCTTTGTTGCATTTCAGCACTGCTGATCTCCTGTAACCTCTTTGCAGCCACTTCTGTCTACATGTATTCCAGCATGCATGGCATTTCCAGGGCGGGGTTCCTGATGGTGACAACAGAGGACCATTTCTGTGTAATGTGTGTTGAAACAGCCACTTGTAGTCTCTATTGCAAGCCCATGTAACAACACAAGAGTGACAACACAAGAAAATAATTGTGAGACAGGGACCCTATAACAGAAAAAGCTTAAACCAGGACCTTCATGGCAGAATCACCTGGTATTCTTTTATTATAAGCTGCAAAAATAAAAATGAGTCTAACGTGTTAAAGATTATATGACAACTGTTAAAAAAAAAAGATTATATGATATTTGAGATTTTTGAAGTTCACCATCACCATTTCATTTCTGATACATTTTCTGTTTTTTACCAACATTTTATGAAATGAAAACTTTCAATTTTGCTCACCCAAAACCTTTCAGAATGGGATTGGCCGTCCCCGTGTTTTTTAAGAGAAGTCTGCTTCAGGCTGGGTTCACACTGTTGCGATCCCAGACATGGCATGTGATTCGCATCGCATGCCTGTGCACATCACATCCGATGTCTGTGCAGTGCGAATTCTGCCATATAGATTGTATGGTTGAAATCGCATTGCATTCGGAACAAAATGGTGCAAGACCCTTTTTTTTTTGTCTGCACTGGAATCGGATCGCATAGATGTTCAGACCCATGCGATCCAATTTCACAGTTCTCACTGCATTCTGCAGACCAATTTGGGGGTGTCATTAACTTTATATTGACACCTGCAGCGGTTCAGAGAGAGTAGTGTGAACTGCCTGTGAATCAGATGCGATGCAGAAACCCGCACAGGAATCGCGTTGCACTAGTGTGAACCCAGCTTTAAGGAGAAATTTGGCAAGGATGCAATTTATAAATCTGCTGTGCAATTCATAGCTGAAGGTGGGATAGCTGAAGACTTGTGGGGCTGATTTACTAAAACTGGAGCGTGCAAAATCTGGTGCAGCTCTGCACAGAAACCAATCAGCTTCCAGGTTTCTTGTTTGAAGCTGATTTGCTACCATGCACAGCCGTACCTGATTCTGAGTGCTCCAGTTTTAGTAAATCTTCAGCCTGTGTGTTTTAAATTTAAGGGCTCATTCACATATGCATACCTATCTGTACAACCATATGAAGGGCCGTACCTGCATGGGGTGCACAGGGGCTGCAGGCAGTCCCATTCATGTCTATGGGGAGGCATCGGCTGCCCAGACACTGCTGCAAGTCCCAATTTGACAGTGCGTATCCTCGCATGCACACTGTATGCACCTGTACACATAGGGAGCAGCATCTGTGTTCATGCAGCCATCATTTCCAAATAGAAATGAACAGGACTGCCTGCATTTCCATCCCTGGCACCTGTCTATCCCTGTGCGGGCAAGGGTTGCCCTTCTCATGGGTGTACGGATAGGTACGCCTGTGTGAATGAGGCCTAAAGGTGGAAAAACTACAGGCTTGGCAACCTATGCCTGATGGTTCAAGGTGTGTAGTCATGCAGGCCAACATCAACAGCAGATACTAGTCTGAATTCACAAAGCAAAAACACCAGGATAGCGATCCTTAAAAAAAAAAAAAAAAGACAGTTATTTTCAGTTGCGTCCAATGAGATTGGAAAACGGTGGTAAAATGGCTAAAATAAGGATATTTATCCTAGGTGTTAACGCTTTGCCAATTGAGCCTATTGACTGGTAAATTTGTGGCCTCTTCATGCATCCTCCAAACAAATAGCTCTTCCCTTGAAGTTGCCCATTGTGCGGCCTCCCTACAATGGTCTTTTACCTGCCCTGTATTCCGGTAATGGCCCTGTGGGTTTGGTCGTCCATCCTCCCCCTCCTCCCTGTGTGCTAGTAAAAGGTAGCTGAGCCTTTGTGTTGATGTATTAAAGTGTAGCTGTGTGCAGCCTCCCTCCTCCTCCTCCTCCTCCTCATCGCCTCCCTCTCTCTCTCTCTCTCTCTCTCCCCCTCCCTGTCTGATCCTCTGTGTTCTGCACTCTCCATATGACATGGATGACTCTGCCATCATCAGACGCAGGAGGCTGCAGGTACGGTGCCACCTCTTCTGTGCCCTGGTCCCCCCCCCTACCTACCCCCAGCAGGGTGCCCTGTGCTCATTTTGTCTGTGCCACCCCTGTCCTGGAGGTTCTCCTGCAACTGCTGACCCCGCTACATTATTCCTGTCTCATGGCATGTCTTAGCTCTCTATAAGATCCCTACTTCCTCCCTTCTCTCCCATTCTGCTGTCACTGTTTATATAGAAGAAGCCTTATACATCTTCAATAGCAACCTAGCCCATCTCTGCAGCTCCTTCTGTTACTCCAGATAACGTTTTTCCCTATCACACCCCTTATTGCTCCATACCGATGTCGGAAAGCTGGAGCAAAAGTGGAGCTGTTGCCCATAGCAACCATCCATTGGAAAAAGGAAATGTGTAATCTGGTTGCTATGGGAACCACTCCATGCTGCCACTGTCATTTGACTGATGATATCTGACTAGTTCCTACGGGCAACAGCTGCCCTCTTGCTCCCATATTCTGCTTTGTGTTTTCTGTGGGTTACTCCCTGTTTAACCCTTCTAAATGCTATAGTGACTCCTAACATTGCTGCGATTTAATACTGTAAGTTCTAATAAGACAAACTGCCATAAGCCACGCAGCCAATCATAATTCATTTTTATTGACCTGACTTAAAATCTCATTGGTTCCTATAGGATACAGCTATTGACACACAGGGTCATGTAAACAAAGGAATAGTTAAAAGCAGCCATTCTCAACCGTTTCAACATGGAGGAACCCTTGAAATAACTTTAAGGTCTCAGGGGACCCCTGGCAAAAATTACTATATCTACAACTCAAAGTACATTTGTTTGTACTCATTAATACCCATTGACCAGTGGGGAGAATGCTCTTTACATTGACGGTCAGTAGAAAGAATGCACCTTGCTTTGGTTGTCAGTAGGAAGAATGCTCTTTACATTGCTGGTTCAAGGGAAGAATGCCCCCTTACATATATGGTCAATGGGAAGAATGCTTCTTACATTGGTGGTAAGCGGGAAAATGCCCCCTTATATTGGTGGTCAATGGGAAGAATGTTTTTTTTTACAATGGCGGTGAGTGGGAAGAATGCTTCTTACAGTGGTGGTCGGTGGGAAGAACACTCCTTACATTGGTTGTCAGTGGGAAATTGTTCCTTACATTTGTGGTCAATGCCCCCCTACATTGATGATCAATGGGAAGAATACTTCTTACATTGGTGGTCAGTGGGAAAATGTTCCTTACATTGATAGCCAGTGGGAAAAAATGCTCCTTACATTGCTGGTCAGTGAGAAGAACGCTCCTTACATTGGTGGTCAGTGGGAAGAATGCTCCTTATATTGGTGGTCAGTGTGAAGAATGTCCCTTACATTGATGGTCAGTGGGAAAAATACTTCTTACATTGGTGGTCGGTAGAAAAAATACCCCTTACATTGGTGGCCAGTGGGAAGAATGCTCCTTACACTGGTAGTCAGTGGGAAGAATGCTCCTTATATTAGTGGTCAATAGGAAGAATGGCGCACTACAATGGGAAGAATACTTCTTACATTGTTGGTAAGCGGGAAAATGCCCCCTTATACTGGTGGTCAATGGGAAGAATGTTTTCTACATTGGCGGTGAGTGGGAAGAATGCTTCTTACATTGGTGGTCAGTGGGAAGAATACTCTTTACATTGGTTGTCAGTGGGAAATTGTTCCTTACATTTGTGGTCAATAGGAAGAATGCCCCCCTACATTGATGGTCAATGGGAAGAATACTTCTTACATTGGTGGTCAGTGGGAAAATGCTCCTTACATTGGTAGTCAGTGGGAAGAATGCTCCTTACATTGCTGGTCAGTGAGAAGAACGCTCCTTACATTGGTGGTCAGTGGGAAGAATGCTCCTTATATTGGTGGTCAGTGTGAAGAATGTCCCTTACATTGGTGGTCAGTGGGAAGAATGTCCCATACATTGGTGGTCAGTGGGAAGAATGCTCCTGATATTGGTGATCAGTGTGAAGAATGCCCTTTACATTGGTGGTCAGTGAGAAGAATGCCCCTTACATTGGTGATCAACAGAAAGAATGCTCCTTACATTGGTGGTCAGTGGGAAGAATGCTCCTTGGATTGGTGGTCCGTGGGAAAAATGCTTCTTACAATGGTAGTCAGTGGGAAAAATTCTCCTTGGATTGGTGGTCAGTGGGAAAATTTCCCCTTACAGATAGATAAAAGGGTCATTGGTGTCAGCGGGTGTGTATCTGAACAGCAGAAGTTGCTCATTGCTCAAGAAACCCCTAGCAACCTCTGAAGGATCCCTAGGGCTCCATGGACTCCTGGTTGAGAAATGCCTTTTTAAAGTATATGTAAACCCAAAGTAGATTATATTTAATTTGCTAAATCAGTGTGTATCATAAACAGTTGCCATTTTTAATTAAATTTAATTAAACTTTTTTCATCCTTTGTGTCATCTCATTGCTGCTGATCTACTACAGTCCCATGCAGCCACTGCTCATATACATGCACTCCTCCAGCAATGGCTGCATGGCATTTCTTAGGGTGGGTATCCTGATGGTGACAACAGTGAACTATGCTTTTGTGGTCTGCTTTGGGATGGTCACTTGTAGTGGCAATAGGGAGACAGAGACAGAGTGTTGTCACTCTATAACAGGATGCACTTGGATGAAGACCCCTTCATGACAGGATTTCCATGTATTATTTCAATTTGAAAGTATTAATAATGACTTTTGAAATTACTTTAAGTTATTATAACTTATATAAGATTTTAGTGATTGAGTTTATATCTACTTAACTAGTAATTTTGCGTCTAGCTTCTTGTACCTAGAAATGTTGCCATATTTTTGGTAAGACATGAGATCCTATGAGCCTTGTTACACACAGTTCTGAGGCCTTGACTTTGCTTCAGTTCAAAGCACTGACTTCCCATGATCATGGCAGCCTATTACTGCTCCCAATACATATGAGACTAAATGCACACGGGCGGTTTGGCCCTTCAGCTTCAAATCCTGACATTTTTGGGCACCTGGGAGGCACAGGTGCAGCGTCTAGCCTGCTGCCAAGATTTCTGCATTTAGGGCATACTTCCCTGAACGCATATGGCCCTAAACGCTTGGTGAATTTTACACTAATTGGCTAAATGCTTGTATGCATGATGCCTTACACTGACTATAAAGGCTCACAATATACAGTATCTCTCAAAAGTGAGTACACCCCTCACATTTTTGTATATATTTTATTCTATCTTTTCATGTGACAAAACTGAAGAAATTACACTTTGTTACAATGTAATTTAGCTATTGCTGCATTCTGGATCTATAGCTTGAAACAGTTAACCCACATCCCATACATCGATATGTTTAATTGAAGGGGTAAACACCAAGTGGGACTTTATAGGGAAACCAACTCATCGAAGAACAAAAAAAACGTTGATAAAATAGTAGAAGTTTATTTATACATTTAAAATAGAAAAGAGACCTTAGTACATACTGGGTCCAGCATACAAAGGTACATAAATGGCACATATGAACCAAAACCAACAGGAAGTAACATACATTGGCAAGTGAAAAAATGTGAAGTGAAACAATACACAATACGAAACACTTAAAAAACACTTAAGACCACTCACACCGCCACCAGGTGGCGGGGGAGATCCAACGCGTTTCGGAAGAGATCTTCATCAGGGATAAGTGGTCACATTAAAATCCTCGTTTTTTACAAGGTATTAATTGGCAGGGCGAGGGTAAATCCACATCAGTATTGGTAAATTATTTAAAACCCTGCCTCAGTCCAGGAGAAGCAATAGGATAAGGAGAAATTTCTGTTGAAAGTACACGTGGTCTAAGTGTGATGTCCCAGTAGAGTGTAGGAAATAGTTAACAAATTGACACCTACAACTGAATGCAGGGAATACAGGAACAGTATATTCCAATCATCAGGTGGTCAAATATATGTTGGATAGATATCCAGGGAGCATCACAATGATGAAAGTGGGGCCAAAATACGAACCCGTGGAGGGACTAGGGGATGCAGAGGTGGTAACATCCAAAAGGCGTATGACCTTGTACCATGTATTAAGAAAATTTCAGGATCAAGGGGAGCCAGTGAATACATAAGAACCCGTTAAAGTCTGCTGAATTTGAATGTAGTCAGGAGATAATCAGGGAACCCAACACACCAAAGTGGGTACATCACTGTGGGTCTGAACGTCCACCTCGCTATTAACCCACGGTCCCTCTGTATGGAAAAGCACCAAAAGCCCTTTAGGGCTTTTCCATACAGAGGGACCGTAGGTTAATAGCGAGGTGGACGTTTAGACCCACAGCGATGTACCCACTTTGTTGGGCTTGGGTTCCCTGATTATCTCCTGACTACATCCAAATTCAGCAGACTTTAACGGGTTCTTATGTATTCACTGGTTCCCCTTGATCCTGAAATTTTCTTAATATATGGTACAAGTTCATACGCCTTTTGGATGTTACCCCCTCTGCATCCCCTAGTCCCTCCACGGGTCTGTATTTTGGCCCCATTTTCATCATTGTGATGCTCCCTGGATATCTATCCAACATATATTTGACCGCCTGGTGATTAGAATATACCGTTCCTGTATTCACTGCATTCAGTTGTAGGTGTCAATTTGTTAACTATTTCCTACACTCTACTGGGACATCACACTTAGACCACGTGTACTTTAAACAGAATTTTCTCCTTATCCCATTGCTCCTCCTGGACTGAGCAGGGTTTTAAATAATTTACCAATACTCATTTGGATTTACCCTTGCCCTGCCAATTAATACCTTGTAAAAAACGAGGATTTTAATGTGATCACCCCCCCTGATGAAGATCTCTTTCGAAACACGTTGGGTCTCCCCCACCACTTGGTGGCGGTGTGAGTGGTCTTAAGTGTTTTTTAAGTGTTTCGTACTGTGTATTGTTTCACTTCCCATTTTTCGCTTGCCAATGTATGTTACTTCCTGTTGGTTTTGGTTCATATGTGCCATTTATGTACCTATGTATGCTGGACCCAGTATGTACTAAGGTCTCTTTTCTATTTTAAATGTATAAATAAACTTCTACTATTTTATCAAAGTTTTTTTTTGCTCTTCAATGAGTTGGTTTCCCTATAAAGTCCCACTGGGGGTTTATCCTTTCAATTAAACATATTGTTACAATGTAAAGTCATGAGTGTACAGCTTGTATAACAGTGTAAATTTGCTGTTCCCTCAAAATAACTCAACACACAGCCATTGATGTCTAAACCGCTGGCAACAAAAGTGAGTACTATCCTAAGTGAAAATGTCCAAATTGGGCCCAAAGTGTCAATATTTTGTGTGGCCACCATTATTTTGCAGCACTGCCTTAACTCTCTTGGGCATGGAGTTCACCAGAGCTTCACAGGTTGCCACTGGAGTCCTCTTCCACTCCTCCATGATGACATCACGGAGCTGGTGGATGTTAGAGACCTTGCGCTCCTCCACCGTCTGTTTGAGGATGCCCCACAGATGCTCAATAGGGTTTAGGTCTCGAGACATGCTTGGCCAATCCATTACCTTTACCCTCAGCTTCTTTATCAAGGCAGTGGTTGTCTTGGAGGTGTGTTTGGGGTCGTTATGTTGGAATATTGTCCTGTGGCCCAGTCTCCGAAGGGAGGGGATCATGCTCTGCTTCAGTATGTCAAAGTACATGTTGGCATTCATGGTTCCCTCAATGAACTGTAGCTCCCCAGTTCCGGCAGCACTCATGCAGCCCCAGACTATGACGCTCCCACCACCATGCTTGACTGTAGGCAAGACACACTTGTCTTTGTACTCCTCACCTCGTTGCCACCACACATGTTTGACACCATCTGAACCAAATAAGTTTATCTTACTCTCCTCAGACCACAGGACATGGTTCTAGTAATCCATGTCCTTAGACTGCTTGCCTTCAGCAAACTGTTTGCGGGCTTTCTTGTGCATCATGTTTAGAAGAGGCTTCCTTCTGGGATGACAGCCATGCAGACCAATTTGATGCAGTGTGAGGCGTATGGTCTGAGTACTGACAGGCTGACCCCCCACCCCTTCAACCTCTACAGCAATGCTGGCAGCACTTATATGTCTATTTCCCAAAGACAACCTCTAGATATGATGCTGAGCACGTGCACTCAACTTCTTTGGTTGACCATGGCAAGGCCTGTTCTGCGTGGAACCTGTCCTGTTAAACCGCTGTATGGTCTTGGCCACCGTGCTGCAGCTCAGTTTCAGGGTCTTGGCAATCTTCTTATAGCCTAGGCCATCTTTATGTACAACAGCAATTCTTTTTTTCAGATCCTCAGAGAGTTCTTTGCCATGAGGTGCCATGTTGAACTTCCAGTGACCAGTATAAAAGAGTGAGAGCGATAACATCAAATTTAACACACCTGCTCCCCATTCACACCTGAGACTTTGTAACATTAATGAGTCACATGACACCGGGGAGAGAAAATGGCTAATTGGGCCCAATTAGTACATTTTCACTTAGGGGTGTACTCACTTTTGTTGCCAGCAGTTTAGACATTAATGGCTGTGTGTTAAGTTATTTTGAGGGGACAGCAAATTTACACTGTTATACAAGCTGTACACTCACTACTTTACATTGTAGCAAAGTGTCATTTCTTCAGTGTTGTCACCTGAAAAGATAGAATAAAATATTTACAAAAATATGAGGGGTGTTCTCACTTTTGTGAGATAATGTATATTACACTGCCTATAACTGCTAGACAGTGGTAAGTAAAATGGCACTATGCTACACTCAACCCCACTTGAACTCGCTGTCCCTGGCAAGTTAGCAGAACAAAGTTGTCCTGTGCAAAGCGTTCTACTGAAATTAGGTCTCTGGGAGCACCTCAGGAGTTGAGTCTTGGCTCCAGATTTTAGGACAAGGGGCAACGCATCTCTGCCTTTTCGCATGTCAGTGGTTGGTGGTTCAGAGGGCTTCACAGCAGAAGCATGGACCTGAGATGGGTGGCCATTATGTAACATGTTGCAAGATCCATGGCTTTACCTGGTGGTCTTTGAGGTTCTGATGAAAGAGGAGCAGGTAGCTACCAGCGAACCTTAGGCGGCTCCAAAACTTGAATGGGTTCTTTGAAAACAAAAACCCATAGGCTCCTCTGTGGTTCTCGGCAGGCTTGAAGCTTTTGGTGTAGAGGTTTTGTTTCCTCAAGTACCTTCTCTCTGGATATCATAGACTGTCATATTTGGAAAAGGCTGCTTTTTGGACAACTGCAGGGACTTCTTCCAATGGTGTTAGCCCCTTTTCCTTCCTGGTGTGCATCTTTGCGTCAGACTAGTCTCCAGGCTGTAGGTTAAAGTTTGATGCTTCTGACTCCCTTTGCTCCACCCATGACCAGTCAATAACAATCTGTTGGACTTCCGACAGGTGTCATTTCCATTCTCAAATCCAAGAAGTTGAAGCGTTTTTCAGTTCTTCTGTGGGGACTGTGGCTCAAAGGTCTGCGAGCCTCTCAAGAGTGCAGACAAAAATAACAAGGTAGGGCAAGTAACATGTTGCGGAATGCACTGCATGGTTGTATTACCAGGCCACTTCAGTCGAGTATTAAAGGGGTTGTAAACCCTCACCTCATTCTATGCATTACGGTGAAAAACCTTTTCTGTTGCAGCTGACCCCTAGAGCCCCCCTTTTACTTACCTGAGCTCGATTTTTCCCGTGGCAGGGACGAGCCTAGCAGTTCCAGCTGCGGGCTCCGGTCTTCATTGGATAGATTGATAGCAGGGGAGCCATTGGCTCCCACTGCTGTCAATCAAGTCCAGTGATGCGGAGGTGTGGTTGAGTCCTGCTGTCTGTGTCAATGGACGCAGCAGCAGCACACGGGAGCGCCCTCGCATGAGTGCCTTCAGGGAAAGTGTTTCCCTGATGGGGCACTCGAGAAGAGGAGGAGCCAGGAGCGCCGCTGGGGGACCCCAGAAGAAGAAGATCGGGGCCACTCTGTGCAAAACTGCTGCACAGAGGAGGTAAGTATAACATGTTTGTTATTAAAAAAAAAAAAAAAAAAATGAACCTTTAGTATTGCTTTAAGTCCATTTCCTTTGTTTCTGCTGAGGCCTCTCAGCAGGTGTATCATGGTGTGATTGAACCTCTCACATGCCACATGGGTGGTACAGGGTAGTGTGTGACTTCTCAATGCCTAGTAAGGGCACCAGTTTTGGAAGACCTCACTTTAGTGTCCTTGGTCTGAATGTATCTTCTGCAAACATCCATAAGGAAGGCAGACGTGGCAGTAACTGTCACTGAAAACTTGGTAAAGTGGTCCACCATAACTAGAACAAGACGATATCCATCTTCTGACATGTCAAGCATAAGAAAGATGATGGTCAGTTCTGCCAGTGGGTTAGATGTGTGCCAAATCAGAGGTAAGTCAACAGTTGTAACACATGGGGTACCTGGAGTGGTCTATAGAGCATTTGAAGCATGAGAGCACCACAAAGTTTGATTTAGTCTAGTAAGAATTTTGTCTTTCACCACATGCTAATCAACAAAATCCAGTGCATTTGGGGGGTTCAAAACTCCCTCTTCATCAGGGCTTGTGCAGGTAGTATATTCAAGCCCAGCTTGGAGACTCACTTGGAGACAACTTAGCAGTTGTTGTCCAGTACAATTTTTAATGTGCTTTGAAAAAGTTTTTCCCTAAATTGACTTTTCAGGTGGTACAGTGATACAGGTGATAACATATATTAGATAAAATAGTTACATAGTTAGTCCATCCAGAATAAAAAAAATAAATACATAGACAACCTCCATATACACACAGTTGATTCAGAGGAAGGAAAAAAAACCCTTATGAAGCACGGTCAAATTTGCTCCAGTGGGGGAAAAAAATCCTTCCTGATTCCCCAGAATGCAATCAGATATTCCTTGGATCAATAATCACTAGTGTTATTACCGATAAATGTTAATATCCAATATATTTTGTGCATTTAGGAATGCATCCAGCTCTTTTTTAAACAATCCACCGAGCTGGTCAGAACTACTTCTGGAGAGAGTCTATTCCACATTTTCAAAGAAACCTTTCTGTACAATGAGGTTTAAATCTTTTTCCTCTAGACGTAAATAGTAGTTTTTATTTAGACAAAATCATGTTAAAAAATCAGCCAATCATCTACCACTTAAACATTCCAAATACACTGCCAGCACTCAAGCCCTTAAAAAGGGGGAGTTTTGAACCCACAAAACGCATTGGCTTTTGTTGATTACTGTGTGATGATCAAAAAAATTCTTACCAGACTGAATACAGCTTTTTAGTATTGTTATTCCTCTAATGCTCCACATATTATACTGCCTATAATACCCCCTGTTCTATAGTACACAGTGCCATACTTGGGGGTTTGCGACCCACACCAGGTACTGGCACTCTGGGGTTGCCAGTGTTCTGCCCAAATGACAAACTCCGCAGAATGCCAAACCCGCGTCGCTTCCGGTTGCTTTAAAGCATGATAACTTGCTAATGCTGACGAATTTCTGTTTGTCCAAAACACTGACAATGAACTACAGTCCGTTACCGGGAGATGTTGCTGGATTAGGAACACATCGGCTAACGTGAACAAACTTGTCGCCGCCTTGGAGGCGGGTATTTTCTTGGTTAGTATGTTAGTGGAGTATAAATCTTCGCTTATATAACATGCACCGGACTGTAGTCCCTTGCCGCTGTTTTTTAAAAACACCAATTATTGAACATAAACAGAAATTCGTCAGAATTAGGAAGTTATCATGCTTTAAAGCAACCGGAAGTGACGCAGGTTTGGCATTCTGCCGAGTTTGGCATTTGGGCATTACACCGGCTGGCCACCCAACTTTTTTTTTCTTGTGCTACACTGTGCATGGATACTGGCAGAACAGCACTGCTCCTGTTTGTCTGACAACTGCCGGGCAGAGCCAAGGGAGACTCCTCCTCGGCTCCAGTCACATGACACAGCCAAGAGGAGGACTTCCCCTTGGAAAACAAGATACCGCTCTAGGTTGGTACCCTCTTCCACCACCACTCACACCCTAGCAGGTGATGGCCCTGTCCACAACAGTCTTCAGAGAAGAAAGGAAAATATGGTTGGCCACACATCCAATAAAATTACCTTTATTTAGTAATTCTTCATGTAAAATCCCTCCCACAAAACATAATAAGGAATACAGCAACTCCAGCTGAGAGTTGCTGGAGTAGCTATATTCCCTATTATGTTTTGTGGAAGTGTTTTTACGTGAATTATTATTATTATTATTATTAAATAAGCCCCAGGTCACACCTGTGCGACTTGTCATGCGGTTTGATGGTTTCAAATTGCATGACAATTTGCACCCTATTGTCAGCTAAGGTAGCGGATAAATTGGTGCGAGTTCAGGTACGACTTGCATAGACATTTGTGAATGAAGTCGCACAGATGTCTTCCAAGTAGCACCTGAAGTAGTACTACATTGAAATTGTGCTACTTCAAATGAAGTAGCACAATTTCAATATCATGATTGGTGTAACCGGAGGGTAAAGGTGATTTTATCAGATGTGCGGCCAACCAGATTCTCCTTGTTCCATGAGGACTTCCCCTTACTCTGAGCTGCCGCTGCCTTTGGCAGAGAGAACTGCACTGAGGGAGGTTCTGTACTGAGGGGGTTAAACTTT
>BLSH010171324.1:1691279-1732002 GCA_018402905.1 Glandirana rugosa
GAGGCTGTGCGGACATGGTAGAGGAGATGTCAGAGGCTGTGCAGACATGGTATAGGAGGTGGTCATAGGCTGTGCGGACATGGTATAGGAGATGGTCATAGGATGTGCAGACATGGCACAGGAGATGTCAGAGGCTGTGCGGACATGGTACAGGACATGTCAGAGGCTGTGTGTACATGGTTCAGGAGGTGGTCATAGGCTGTGCGGACATGGTATAGGAGATGGTCATAGGCTGTGCGGACATGGTATAGGAGGTGGTCATAGGCTGTGTAGACATGGTATAGGAGGTGGTTATAGGCTGTGCAGACATGGTAGAGTAGATTTCAGAGGCTGTGCGGACATGGTATAGGAGGTGGTCATAGGCTGTTGGTACTGGAGATGTCAGAGGCTGTGCAGACATGGTATAGGAGGTGGTTATAGGCTGTGCGGACATGGTAGAGGAGATGTCAGAGGCTGTGCAGACATGGTATAGGAGGTGGTCATAGGCTGTGCGGACATGTATAGGAGGCGGTCATAGGCTGCGCAGACATGGTATAGGAGGTGGTTATAGGCTGTGTGGACATGGTACTGGAGATGTCAGAGGATGTGCAGACATGGCACAGGAGATGTCAGAGGCTGTGTGTACATGGTTCAGGAGGTGGTCATAGGCTGTGCGGACATGGTATAGGAGGTGGTCATAGGCTGTGCGGACATGGTATAGGAGGTGGTCATAGGCTGTGCGGACATGGTATAGAAGGTGGTCATAGGCTGTGCGGACATGGTATAGGAGGTGGTCATAGGCTGTGCAGACATGGTATAGTAGGTGGTCATAGGCTGTGCAGACATGGTATAGATGGTGGTCATAGGCTCTGCAGACATGGTATAGGAGGTGGTCATAGGCTGTGCAGACATGGTACTGGAGAGTGTGGTCATAGGCTCCAGACATGGTACAGGAAAGTAACAGGGGGGTGGTCAGAGGCTGCGGAGGGGTCCAGTCTTACCCGGCCGTGATGTGGAGAGGCTGGATACCTCTACCGCCAAGACCGAGATGAGTGCCTACGGGTATTTGGCATGTCAGCCCGGAGCCATATTTTTTATGGCGCTGCTGCCCGTAACGGGCACTTACGGGCAGCCCTAAAATAGGTTGAAATTTATGGACTGCCCATAAATTAACGGGAGGTAGGCTGGGCGGTCACAGCTGCAGCTCAAAGTGGCCCAAGGGCAGGTGGCCTACCGGTAAATTTCCTGCTATGCCGGTAGGCCAGCTCGGCCCTGCATTGACCCCCTTTGTTATGGTCTTGCAGGGATGGTGAAAGTATGAGACCAACAAAAGATAAAACCTACCAGCCTGAAATCTAGGATTAAATTTAGTTTATGAATGTCATCACAGACTGTAGATGAATAGAAATCAACATTGTCCCTTATGTGATGTACAGGTAACAATGGATCTCCGCAGTTGCTGGGCTTTATTCTCTTAGCCGTCTGCCAAATTCTATTTGTTTCTATCTTACCCCAGCCAGCTTAGTTTACCAGGAAGTAGCCAAAAGAGGTGTCTGTATTGTGACTAATTAGCTGTGCCCATATTGTCTGCGCATTTCAATGAGTCTCGTGTATAAAAACGTGGATGAATAACTGGATATGTGTCATAAAGCAATTCTGCAGATGCCTGCTTTTAAGTGCACCTGGATTATAGTAGCAAACATCATGACGGGAATAAGGAAGGGAGGTAAATGCTGCATTTGGCTCTTTCACTAAAGAATGCTTTATTCATTGAACAGCATAAGGGTCAGACTTACTCATACCAACCCATCGCAATTTACTAAACTGAAAGCTTGAGCAGTAAAATATAGAATATGATTGTTGTCATGATATTGCTGCAGTTTATATTGTATTTCATGTGCTGTGTTATGAATAAATGCATTAGTTCATTGTTTAGCCCAGCTGAAGTCACAGAAATAGATACACTAGGGATTGTTCACATGTGTGGCTGGGGGGGGGGGCAGTAAAACCAGGTGGTTGAGTAATGGTTTTACTGCCCCCCTGAAACCTACAATACAGCCACTCTAAGCTGTACATACACCGCAGCTGCTGCAAAATGTACCCCCATGTTGCTTTTGGGGGGCGTTGCTCCTGCCAAAGGCAAGTAATGTTGTGTGGGGTTGCCTTGCAATTGCAGTGCGGTAGTATGGCAGTTATCAGGTTAAATCAGGCAGTGAGGAGGCATCATAGGACAGCACAGGACAACAGATACCAGAGTTTGACCATGCTGCACAGTACACTCCCTGCTGTCAGCATACAATAGCGCAGTGGTTGAACACATTTAAAAAAAAAAAAAAAAAAGACTTGATTGCCCCATCCACATACTCAAGGTGGATGGGGGAATCCCTCACACTGTGCTACTGTAATCTAACAACAGGGAGACTTCCCTGCTGTCAGAATACACTCATCAACACCGCCAACAGCACTGATCGAGCGAGAATTTTCCAACAGGCTGGTTTTACAAAAGTTGATCAAGCGATCCAAAGATGGATCAAAATTCATCTGGTTCCTGCTGAGCTGGCCAACTTTCGATCCATCTATGGCTGGCTTTACAGTGCTGAAGTTCACAGATCTGCTGATGAAGGAGAAAGGAATTGAAAGAACTCTTTTGTGTCTCCCTTGCAGAAGAGTTTGCCTTTTCACCTCTCCTGCTTTCCTTGTCTCCCTTCCTAATCTTCCCATAGCACAGTCTGTGTCATTCCTGTTGCTTTCTTCCCCCTTCAGCAACAGTAAATCTTAAAGCTGTCAGCAGATCAGCCTCTAGTGACTCTGCTTTTAGGCACAGTGCTGAGAATGGAGAACAACTGAGCGTGTGCACAGCAGGGTGAGTCCGTGCATTGCTGGATTTTAAACCATATAGGCACTTATTTGTAATGTTTTACATAGCTACACCTTCAAAAGGGGCCAACCTGGAGTGATCTATCAAGACTTAATTTCCTGACTTTAACTTATGTAACAGGGCTGCCTAAGAGCAGACACCACATAATGCTTGCTATTAACCTTATTAGCTAGAAAACCTCTTCTGAGCATCTCTCTGATTTTAGTTTCATTTATTACTGGGGTCTAATTTTTCACCACCTGCCATTGCCTTGTCCAGTGTTATTATCTATACCAGGGACGTGCGGTGAGGTGAGTGGCTGGTGAGGCACTGGCTAGTATCAGAGCCAGATACACACAGGTTACATACGCTGCAAACTTTATTTTTAAAGCATTGTCTATGGAGATTCTTAAGTACTGAAGTTTGGCGCCATTACACAAGTGTGCGCAATTTTAAAGCGCAGCATGTGAGGTATCTATTTCTTCGGTGTAACATCATCTTTCACATTTTACAAAAAAGTGGGCTAACTTTAGTGTTTTTTTTTTTATTTATGAAACCGTTTCTTTACAAAAAAAAGTGTTTGAAAAATTGCTGCACAAATACCGTGTAACATAAAAAGTTGCAATGACCGTCATTTTATTCCCTAGGTCTGCTAAAACAATATATATAATATTTGGGGGTTCTGAGTAATTTTCTAGCAAAAAAAATATGATTTTTACATGTAGGAGAGAAGTGTCAGGATTGGCCTGGGTGGAAAGGGGTTAATTACCCTAAGTAAGTAATATACAAATACTTATTATACATTGTTGTTAAGGTAATGTACTAAATTTAAAAAAAAACGTACTCAAGCAGGTGGCCTACTGGACAAATTACTGAAAGTAGTTGTAAAACAAAACAAAAAAAACCTGTAAGGCAAAGGCATAATGAGCTAGTATGCACCGCATACTAGCTCATTATCAAATACTTGCCTCAGAACAAAGCTCCAACAGGTCCGCCGGGTCCCCGCAGAGGGAGCTGACATTTACCCTCAGGGGTTCCTTCCGGGTTCACAGCTCCGGCGCTGTTAGAGGCAGGAGCTGCGAGATGTCACTCCCGCACATGCGCACGGGAGCTTTTCTTTCCGGCAAGGTTTCTTGCCTTCCCCGGGACGTCACTGCTCATGCACCGCTGACGCCAGCAGCTGCACGCAAGGTGAATATTCCCTAAACCATGCAGGTTTAGGAGATATTCATTTTGACCTACGGGTAAGCCTTATTATAGGCTTACCTGTAGGTAAAAATCACAATTAAGGGGATACAACTGCTTAAAGTTTGAAGTTGTAACTTCAAACCAGTAAATTCACAGTAAATAGATGAAGAATAAATTATTATCTTATAACATATAGCATTATATATGATTGAGCTTGTACCTTTTCAGCAGCAGCAGATTTGCATTCTCCCTCTTAACTGTATGAGAAAAACACAGGATTATGGGTAAATCTTATATCTTATACACATAAACCCATGTATTTCCTTGTAGTTAAGAGGGCTGGAAGGGAGCATTTGTCTTTTAGACACATGCCCCCTTCTATGACACTGCAGTGAGAGGAGAGCCTCCACTGCAGCATTTTTATTGGACAGCTTGGGCCAATGGTGCTTTACCATTGGTCCGAGGCTCCAAGCTGTCCATTGAGCTCAGTGCCTCTGACAAGAAGTGAGGAGAGGCACTGTGAGCTCATCCTCTCAGTCTGCTGCAAACACAGTGTGCCAGCTTGTATTTAAACTAGCTGCTCTGTATGTAGCTTCTGACAGGCTGTGCAAGGAGCCCCCTACCTCCGTAACCATAGATGATAGGAGCCCCAAATTTTACCAGTGGTAGGGTAGCACCTGTTACCCCATGTTGCCGAGATACGACCCTTGAAGTCGATTGTGTTTTTTTTTCATGTTGATGGCAAGTGAGGCTCTGCCTCACTTGCCTCCCCGGACTCCACATCCCTGATCTATACTGGGTTCTGAGAGAGTCTCAGTGGATATTGGAATGGCAGTAGCAAGGTTCAGCCATAAAGTCAGGCCCCAGCCAAGTAAAACTAATCAGAAAGGGGCACAGAAGAACTACAGTATAATTTTAGGTTGGAAACCTGGTTGTGGCAGAGTCATCTTTTATATAGTATTGGTGGCTGCGAAATTATAAGCGCGTTTTCATTTTCTAATGGGCACTAGAGTGACGAAGGTTTGGCTGCTCCTCCCTGAAGTGTAATAAGAGTTGAGTGGCCTTGGTACAACACGTTTACAATTCCAAAGGATTTAGGGCCAGCTCACACCATAGAAACGCAGTCTGGATGCATTCCATATGCTTTTCTTCATGTGCGTTTTTGATGTGTAGTGCTCTCCCCGACCTCCAGAGGCCTGGTGGTGACCCCCCAGAGTCAGGGAGAGCTGACATTCCTCCTAAGGGTGCAGGTTACTAGGCATGGTGGGTGTTGTGCAAGGTGGAAAGATGGGCACCAGTCACTTTTAAAAATTAACAAAGAGAAGTTTATTTCTCTTAACAGGAAAATGTAGGAGAGAGGGGTAGGGCACAGGACACCCTTAGACAAATGCAATAGCCAATTGCCAGACACTGCAGACAAATAATAGAACAAGGCCAACAGCAATACAGAAAAAGTGCCTTTAAGCTGAATCTAGCAATCTGTATTCTATAGCAACAGCTGTCTCCTGTAGCAACAACTTAAAGTGGTTGTCAACCTGTGACAACCACTTTAACCTACAGGTAAGCCTAGAAAAAGGCTTACCTGTAGGTGCACTGCATATCTCTCAAACCTGTACAGTTCAGGAGATATGCAGTGTTTTGCATGTGCCGACGTCATGGCGGCACATGCGCAGTGAAGAAGCGGCCTATGTTCCGTTTCTCCACTGACCCTGTGCCATGACCAGCGGCTCCCGCGGGAGTGACGTCACGCGACTCCGGCCAGTCACAGAGCCAGAGTCGTCCCCGGCTTATGAAGAGTCTCCTCTGGTACTCCTTCAGAACTCCATCCCTCTCAACCTGCCACCGGCAACAAGAGGTGACCCTCTAGCAGCTTTCTCTATCATACCTCCCAGCATGGATCAGGCTCCCTTCAGGCTGAGCCCCTTTACACGTGGTTAGGCTTCAGGCCTACACTGCAACAGCTGCTCCTCACACACCCACCCAAACCGCAGTCCAGGTGGAAAAGAACCCAGATCCTCTGACCTTCTCCAAATAAATACATTCATAACCTGAATCTGCAATTCAAAAGGTAACAGTGCCAGCTTTTGATGAAACAGAGAAATCACAGTTAACACCAGGCTTAGGAGAAACCCATTTGATCAATAGACTACAAATTAGCCAGGCTAGCTACCACCTAGTACAGCTAAATGTACCTGTTGAGGACAAGAGTGCTACAGACGCATTTTTGATGCATTTCCCCCCTCTTTTTTCTTAACATTAAATAAGGAAATGTGTGTTCCAGTGCATTTTTGGTGAGTTTTACAGCATTCCAGTACAGTCCAGTGCAGGAAAAATGCAGCAAGTTCTACCATTTTTTTGGAACTGACTGCACTGGAACTGCAAACTCTGGTGTGAATAATGCCACTGAAAATCATATAACCTACTTGTCACGCGTTTTTGATGCAGAAAAAAATTGCACTGGACTGCATGTGGTGTGAACTGACCCTAAATAAGGACATGCGTGTTCCAGTTTGTTCTTTTGTGCGTCTTGGTGCGTTCCGGTGCATTTTTGATGCAATTTACTGCGTTCCAGTACAGTCCAGTGCAGAAAAAATGCAGCATGCTCTACTTTTTTTTTCTGGAACTGGAACACACTGGAACTGGAACGCACTGGAACAGACTGCACTAGTATGAATTATGCCTTTGAAAACTGTAACCTACTTTCCATGCATTTTTGATGCAGAAAAAAAAAACGCAGAAGACTGCATGTGGTGTGAACTGGCCCTTAGGGGAAAGAACAGAGAGGAAATAGACATGATGGCTAAGCAGCTTGCTCACAAATATTACATCATTTCAAACATTTCAAAGTAAATGAATGCATTGAGGGCCAGTTCACACCACATACAGTCCAGTGCGTTTTTGTTCTGCATCAAAAATGCATAGAAAGTAGGTTATATGGTTTTCAATGGCATAGTTCACACCAGTGCTTGCAGTTCCAGTGCGTTCCAGTTCCAGAAAAAAAAGTAGAACTTGCTGCATTTTTTCTGCACTGAACTGTACTGGAGAGTGGTAAAACTGATCCAAACTCGCACCGGAACGCACCTAAGCGCACTGGAACTCACATGTCCTTATTTTAGGTTAAAAAAAAGGGGGGGGGGGGGGATGCATTGGACTGCATCAAAAACACACCAAAGTGCAGAAAAAATGCAGCATGTTCTACTTTTTGTTTTCTGGAACTGGAACGCACTGGAACTGAAAAAAGGCAGAAAAAATGCACTGGGCTGCATCAAAAACGCGCATGCAGAAAAGCATCTGGAAGGCATCCGGACTGCGTTTCTATGGTGTGAACTGGTCCTTAAGGGCCGGTTCATACCACATACAGTCCAGTGTGTTTTTTGTCTGCATCAAAAACGCTTGGAAAGTAGGTTATATGGTTTTCAATGGCATAGTTCACACCAGTGTGGTCAGTTCCAGGGATTTCCAGTTCCAGAAAAAAAAAGTAGAACATGTTGCTTTTTTTTCTGTACTGAATTGTACTGGAACGCGGTAAAATGCATCAAAAATGCACCGCAATGCACTTAAATGCACCAAAAACACACTGGAACTCACATGCCCTTATTTTAGATGAAGAAAAAAAGGGGGTAAAAAACGCACTGTAACACACCAAAAACGCATCAAAAACATGCATGCAGAAAAACATCCGGAACGCATCTGGACTGCGTTTCTATCGTGTGAACTAGCCCTAAGGCTAAGAAAAAAGAGGGGGGGGGGGGGGAATGCACTGGAATGCATAATAAACTCACCAAAAACGCACAAAAAAAGCACTGGGACACATCAAAAACAGAAAAGCATCTGGAACGCATCTGGACTAGGTTTCTATGCTCCCAAGTCTTGTTTTTCATGCTCTTTTTCTGCGTTCTCTTCCATGGTTTTGGAATAGCACCATTCATTTAAATGGGCTGCACTCTGCTTCAAAAAAGCACAAAAATACCTCTTGTACCTTTGTTTTGGAGGCGACCTTGGTACATTTTTTTTACCAGGCGTTTCAGCTTTCTTAGCTCGTTTGGGGTGCCATTAAGCATTACGCCACCCAAAGCCGTGATTTGGAATCGCGAGCAGAGTTGCGTGATCCTGCCCACCATTCCCATGCACTGACGTGTAAATGGGGCCTTAAAGCTGAACTCCAGGAATAAAATAAATCATGTTAATATACTCCTTAACAACCACAAAATATAGAAGTCCACTTTATTTGCAGTACAAACCTAAATTTGAACTTTTGCTGTACAATTTTTAAAAATACTTTTTATACTCAAACTCGAAACATTGTTGAAACATTGCATATATAGTCAATTACTTATTCAGTTGCTAACTTGCTTATACACCCCTATTGTCAACATAACCTAGACAGCATGTGTAATTCAGATTATTTGCCAGGTTATATTACTGGGGAACATGTCATTTGTTTCTAAAACTCAGCTGTTAATCTGATCTTTATATTGTAGATTTATACTTATTCTCTTTAAAGCAGTTTTAAACCCAAAAGCAAGTTCTGACCACTTATAAAATGTGTTCAATGTGCTGCCCATTGTGTTGGATTGTCAATGCAACCCTCTTCTCCCACTCTTCACACACTGATAGCAACACCGCAGGAGAAATGCTAGCACAGGCTTCCAGTATCCGTAGTTTCAGGTGCTGGTTATCCCAAAAGGAAAAAAAAACAAAACTGTTTGCTGTAACTGCTTATAAAGTGTGAGCTGGCGTTTGCCTTTAATGTGTTAGTGTATCTAAATCTGCTAGTCCATCCAACACTCCCCGCCCCCCAGACTGACAATGCTGCTGTCCAAAGGTGCCCCCTGTGCTCCTTCATCCAGAGTGGGTGGGCGCTCTAAGGAGGTGTGTTACTGGCCAGATCACCAGGTGAAAACAGAGGTGAAAAAAGCCTAAAAAAAGAAAACAAATGCAGCCATCACATCTAATGATTATTAAGATTTTTGCTCTGGCCTGATGGTTACTTTTGTTGTACATACTGTATTTACTCCCTTGAAAAAAAAATTGAAGCACAACTCCACCAGCAATACTGGGAGTCCAGGTGAAGTGACGATGCTAACTTAGGGGGTGTGCCCATGACTACCTGGGATCACAGGAAGTGATCTGAATGATGCTGGATGTCATTCAACATTAAAGAGAATGATGGAATGGATTAGGCACAGCCCCAGAGAAAAGGCAAATTTCATACCGTATTTATCGGCGTATAACACACACTTTTTCACTCTGAAAATAGAGTGAAAATGATGTGTGCGTGTTATACGCCGATATTGGGCTGCCTTGGAGGGGAAGATGGGAGCGAACGCCGTTGGATTACACAGAGTGGGGATCTCAGCGGCCGCTGTAATACCAAGTCCCACCTCCTGGACCGGCTCCTATGATAGATGTCACATGCCCTGGCATTGGACCAGTGATCTGTCTATCATAGGAACCGGCCTAGGAGGCAGGACTTTGTATTACAGTGGCCACCAAGTAAACGGAAGATCCCTGCTCTGTGTAATCTAATCTCTGTGCAATGGTGAGACTGCAGATGGGCACTGATCAGGGTACAATGGTGAGACTGCAGATGGGCACTGATCAGGCTACAATGGTGAGACTGCAGATGGGCACTGATCAGGCTACAATGGTGAGACTGCAGATGGGCACTGATCAGGCTACAATGATGAGGCTGCATTGATGGGCACTGTGCATTGATGGGCAATGGTGAGGCTGCATTGATGCGCACTAGTGAGGCTGCATTGATGGGCAATGGTGAGGCTGCATTGGTGGGAAATGGTGAGGCTGCAGATGGGCACTGACCTTTATTTTGTTTTGAAGTTCTTTATTTAAAATTTACGTTTTTTTTCCCTGAAACTTCCCTCTTAAAATTAAAGTACGTGTTATACGCTGATAAATACGGTAATTAATGTAGCGCAGACCCCTGAACGCTCCCGCTGACTTGTCCCAGGTTCTCTTCCCTTCTGGGTCCCCAGGCAGCCATAGAATACTCCAGAATTTAGTGCGCAAAGTATTTGCAGGACACTCTCTAGTTTGTCCGCTCTCTTCAGGGGCACAACCCCCCTGCCTCTAGAGAGACTAAAGACACAAGTACTTCTGGGACTTCCAGTAGGGCAAATTCCATTTGCGCTGACACGGGAGTTAATCAGCAAGTAGTCACTAGGATCCCCTTCCTGGCCTCTACTCACTGCGTCTCCAGATGCTTGGATACTTCCTGCTCTGTATTGGATAGACACTGTGCCGTGAATCCTCAGGCCAGATCCTCATTTCATTTGACTTAGCTCAAAAACTGCTTCCAGGGAAAATAGGCCCCCAGCTCTTCCTGAGCTGGGACCTTGGTGAGCTCTCTGCAGGCTTCAGCTAACCTGCCCAGAAGGGCGGAAGCCCCTCAGGCTGGGATATCTTTCTCCAGGACAAGAACCCTGCTGCTCCAGGTCTATTTATCTACTTCTCAGCCACCTTCTAGGCACTCCTTACCAGGGATCGGCTGAGACCGCATAAATATTCAGGCCCAGGGTCTGCCTCTTCCAGCCCACTACATTCTAGAGCCTACTAAAAGGCAGGGAGAAGTAGTTGAGCCTGCAGCCTGTGAAACCTAGAGCAGTCAAAACTAATCACACACTGCTCCACTGTTTACCGAGGTCCAGTATTGGATAGACACTGTGCCGTGAATCCCCAGGCCAGATCCTCAGTGCCCTCCCTTGTCTTTGCTGCGACCTTGGGGAGCTCTCTGCAGGCTTTAGCTAACCTGCCCAGAAGGGCGGCAGCCCCTCAGGCTCAAATCTCCTCCTCTAGGACAAGAACCCTGCTGCTCAGGGTCTCAGACTATTTATCTACTCCTCAGCCACCTACTAGGCACTCCCCACCAGGGATTGGCTGAGACCACATAAATATTCAGGCCCCGGGTCTGCCTCTTCCAGCTCGCTACATTCTAGAGCCTACTAGAAAGCAGGGAGAAGTAGTTAAGCACGCAGCCTGTGAAACCTAGAGCAGCCAAAACTAATCACACACTGCTCCACTGTTTACAGAGGAGCCAAAAAAACTAAATTTGCCTGAACCTCTCTAGCAACCTATTCCAGGAGGGTGCTACATTAACCCCTTTGTGCCGACAGTACGCAAATATATGGCCTCTCAGCGGGTGGGCCTTGATGCAGAGCGCCCGCATATTTGTGTACCAGAATGTGAACACAGCTGTGTGGAGAGCGCGCACCCTGCACAGTTACCGACGAGAAACGTAAATTTCCCGATCACAAGCTTTTTGTTCATGTGACCTCTGTGACAGCCAATCACAACAGTCACAGGACTATAAACCCTGCCCTGCTTCCCAGCATCTGAAACCCCTTAAAGGGCTGGGAGGTGTTGGCGCCAAGGGGTTAATAGACAAAAGTTCATCATGTGCTAACAATAGAAAAAAATGAATAGATAACTACATTGAAAAACGACCCTATACCCACTGGTATCCCGAAAGCTGAATTTTTTATTGTTAGACCCACTGGGCAAATCATTTTTTATTTTTTTTTAAAAACGGAGAACAAGCTAGTGTTCACCTTTATTTTATCCTTAATGGCATCTGAGTGCTGGGGATCTCCGGCAGCCTCTTTGTTGCCACTTCCTACCTGCTCCCCCATGAAGGCTGCATGGCTTTTCTCAGGGTATTATCCTGATGATAACGGTGGAGCATGGCTGTTTAATGTTTCCTGAATGTCCACTTATCTTAATGGGAGACCGTGTGATAGGGTGACAATGCAGGAGCAAACCCGAGAGGCAGGGACAGAGTGTTGTCATCCAGTGGCGGCTGGTGAAATTTTAGGATGGGGGGGCGCCAGACCCCGCCCTTCCTGTTGACCCCTCCCACTTCTAAGCCCCACCCCTTATAGTTTCCACCCATTGTGTCACGAGCATACAGCCCAGCATCACCAGATAGGGGTATACAGAGTCACCAGATAGGGGTATACAGAGTCACCAGATAGGGGTATACAAAGTCACCAGATAGGGGTATACAGAGTCCCCAGATAGCAGTATACAAAGCCCCCAGATAGGGGTATACAGAGCCCCCAGATAGGGGTATACAGGGCCCCAGATAGGGGTATACAGAGCCACCAGATAGGAATATGCAGAGTCACCAGATAGGGGTATACAGAGTCACCAGATAGGGGTATACAGAGTCCAAGATATGGGTATACAGGGCCCCAGATAGGTGTATACAGGGCCCTAGATTGGGGTATACAGAGCCACCAGATAGCAGTATACAGAGCCCCAGATAGCAGTATACAAAGCCCCCATATAGCAGTATACAGAGCCCCAGATAGCAGTATACAGAGCCACCAGATAGCAGTATACAGAGCCCCCATATAGCAGTATACAAAGCCCCAGATAGTGGTATACAGAGCCCCAGATAGGGGTATACAGGAGCTCCAGATAGCGGTATACAGGGCCCCAGATAGTGGTATACAGAGTCACCAGATAGCAGTATACAGAGCCCCCAGATAGGGGTATACAGGGCCCCAGATAGGGGTATACAGAGCCCCAGATAGCAGTATACAGAGCCCCAGATAGGGGCTCGCGGCACTGACAGACAGACCCCCACCCCCAAAGTCGGGACTTACCCCATCTCTTAGACGGGCTGGCAGTGCAGAGCCGGTGAGCAGGGAGCGTGCTGGACTGTGCAGAGCTGGCAAGCAGGGAGCGTGCAGTCCCGCCCCTGCCCATTGCATCCAATGACAGTCAGTCACTGGCTCAGGGCAGCCAATCAGACTATGTGTGTGCGCCTGCTCAGCGCACACACATAGTCTTTAACGACTAAGCAATCGGCTTACTACTTGCTGTCAGCAGACAGCAAGGAGCCGAGGAAAAAAAACAGTCAATATACCGGCGCCTCCTGTAGGGGGTCAGGCTGACTTCAGCGGTGGGGAGGCAGTGCCCAAGCGCCCCTTATTGACCGGCCGCCGCTGTTGTCACCCTATAGAAAGAAGTGTATGATCAAGGGCTTTCATGGCAGGATCACCAAACATTATTTTCAATGAAAGCTGCAGATTTAGAAATATTGCTAAACTACTTTTGAATTGTATTAACATGAGATTTAGGTGATTGAGTTTACATGTACTTTAACCCCTTCCCGTCTAGCCTATTGTAACATGATGGCCTGGAGGGAGTACTATTCATATTACATCATATGACGTCTTCCCAGGATCGTGCCTCGTGCGCCCCCCACACAACGTGCTTCGGTGCGATCTGTCACCTGCTGTGTCCACTGGACATGGCCAATGACAAATCACTGTACCAACCTGTTGTCTATACCATGTGATTGCTGTGGCCAATCGCAGCAGATCACATGGCAATTGTACACAACAAATGGCTTTGTATCATGCCATTCATGTGTGCTATTGTAATGCACTCTGTGATTGGTCACAGTGATCACATGGTACAGACAGGGCCAATCACAGTCCATCTGTACCATGTGAGTAGCCAATCACAGCTAATCACATTAGTAAACACTGAATGAATAGTTTTCATTCAGAAGAAATGGTTGCTTATAGCTGTAAAATTCACAGTTATAAGCAATCATAGTGTGTAAAAAAATAAAATCCTGATCACCTCCACAGAGTGGTACAGTGTTACTGTTATTACTGTATGTAAAAAAAAATGAAAAAAAAAATGTAATAAAGAAAAAATATTTTAAAGAACTGAACAAAAATGATTACATTTTTTTTTTTTTTACATACCATCACCAATCAGTGTCCCTGAACACCACCACACCAGTTATATGATGGCGCTGTACTGCACTGGAGACAGTATGTAAAAAATGGTAAATAAATTGTGAAAAAACATTTTTTTGTTTTTCCAAAAAATTGTGACAAAGAAATTACAACTTCAAAATAATCGCCATGCCTCTTACCAAATACATTGGACTATCTACTTTCCAAAAAGGGGTAATTTGGGCTATATTTGTACTGTCTTGGCATTTTTGGGCCTCAAGCAATGATCTCCTGATCACCACCACACCAGTTATATGATGACGCTGTACTGCAATGGTGACAAAATGTAAAAAAAAATGGTAAAAGAAATTGTGAAAAAATATATATTTTTTTAATGCCATCATTTTCCAAAAAATTATGACAAAAAAATGACAACTTCAAAATACTCTCCATGCTTCTTATCAAATACATTGGACTGTCTACTTTCCAAAAAGGGGTCATTTGTGGGGATATTTGTACTGTTATGGTGTTTTCGGGCCTCAAGCAATGAGATCGGTTCATCAGGATTGATAAATTTTCCAATAATTATAACATAATTTGTGGACTCTATAACTTTCCTACAGACTAAAAATGATGCTCTTAATTGGTTATTTTCATCAAAGAAATATAGCAGTATACTTTTTAGCCTACATTTATTTATTTATTTTAGGTACTTATATAGCGCTGTCAATTTACGCAGCGCTTTACATATACATTGAACATTCACATCAGTCCCTACCCACAAGGAGCTTACAATCTAAGGTCCCTAACTCACATTCATACACATACTAGGGCTAATTTAGAGAGGATCCAATTAACCTACCAGCATGTCTTTGGAGTCTGGGAGGAAACCAGAGTACCCAGAGGAAACCCACACAGGCACAGGGAGAACATGCAAACTCCAGGCAGGTAGTGTCGTGGTTGGGATTCAAACCAGCAACCCTTTTGCTGCCAGGCAAAAGTACTATCCACTACACCACTGTGCCACCCATGAAGAAAGATTATTTATTTGCAAAAATGTTAGAACAAAAACAAAGAAAAACGCTTTTTAAAGAAAATTTCTGTCTTTTTTTTTCATTTATTTATAAAACAATAAAAAAGAAAACAGTGGTGATTAAATACCACCAAAAGAAAGCTCTATTTGTGTGAAAAAAATGATTTGGGTACAGCGTTGCATGACAGCGCAATCGTCATTCAAAGGGTGAAAGCTGAAAATTGGCCTGGGCAGGAAGGGGGTGAATTGAGGAAGGCGATATTGGTTAAGTGGTTAATAAAGAATGTTGCAAAAAAAAACAAAAAACGAAGAAATGTAAAAAAAAAAATATACGCCCCGTTTTTGGGGTTATATATGATGTCTATATGTACTATACGGTGTTTAAAATGAGATTTTCTCTGGGGCCGTTCCTGATAGGCAGCTGCCGTTACAGCAGATATACAGTATAATCATTTTCCAGATGTTATTACACGTAACATGGCAACATAGCCCTGATTCGCTGTGCTGTGCACCGGGCCTGCGCCTTCCTCCAGAGTATATCAGCATTTTCCTCGCTGCTGTCTGGTCTCCGTAGTAACTGAGATCCAATGCAGGGAGGTAAGGGAATAGAGGAGAGAATTTAGCATGAAAGGGGAGTGTGCTCAGCGTCTACTCTGACAGATATCAAAACCCTTATTTCCCATGACTGTGCTTGTAGGAACTGCCTGTGTTGCCTACAATGACCAATCAGCTTCCCTTTTTCTAATATGAATAGCTGATCTCATTTGTGTGTGAAATAAGACCTCTCTATATTACCTAGAAGCAGCCAATCAGATTCGAGCCTGCACTGGAAGGGAGGTTGGAGTCTTAGAGGTAACAATGACTGTGTAAGAAAGGACTTTTTCAATGGAGAGGCAGTAAAAACAGGCAGCTGAGCTGCAGTTTTACCACCAATTGGCTGCCCACCAAAATTCTAACATGAGAGCTAGACAGGGCTGTACACATGCAAAGTGTTGTGGCCATGGCAATTTTAACTCACCCATTGAGGTCAATGGGAGCAAGCCCCGAAACCACAAGCTAGATGCTCGGTTTGAAGTTGTGGTGTAGTATCTTAATACAAAATCCCTCTTGGGATTAAAAAAAATAAATAATGAAAAAAAAAAGGATCACCTCCTGAACATTTATCATTTGCTGCTAAACCGCCCTCTAAAAAGCTATCCACTTTGCATTGCTTGTAGGCAGGTGCAGTTTACTTTCTCCACTGCAGGTGGCACTCTTCTGCAGTGGCGCTATTGTTGGAGAGGAAGTCAAGAGGAGCAGAGTTCCTCTATGGTTTTGTGGATCAGTGGGGAGGCATCCATTTGGATGCTGTTGTCCCACGTGACTGACAGCCATCTTGGGTCGGGCCAAGCCTTTTTAAAAGCCCTGGCTCCCAGGTTTGGTGCACTTTTGCAAGTTGGTAGAGTAGGGACAGGTACCCAGCCTGTTAGGGACAATACTAGTGGTAAGGGAAAGGCTCCTGGCGAGGAGAGAAAGCGTAGGGATGCATGTCCTTTGGACTTCATCCCGTTTGGGCACAAGACGGCCAGGCCGCATTCTGCGCTCTTAACAGATGCTGCCAGTCTGGCTGATACCTGCAACTGGAAACCGTGAGGGCACCCAGTTAGGCAGCCTTCCTGCCGGGTTTGTTGTGAACTGGTGCTGTGCTATTTCAATACAAGTTCTTCACTGCACCTGACTGTGTGAATTATCATTGCCGCACTACGCTGCATCTCCCCTACACGCTTTTCAGGGGATGGTAAGCACTGCCGCCATTGTGGCCATACACAGGTGAGTTTTTCTTATTCAGCCCAGAGAAATACTGCTGTATCGGCCATAAAAGTGGAGGTAGATAAGACCTCTTCCAAGTCAGAGGAAATGGTGTCACACGTGTAAGTATTGTGGTGCATCTTTGAGTCAATTATGCAACAAAATTTAGCATGAAACGTATCTAAAGAAGCTGGGTACATGCGCTTTCATCAGATGTGCTCAGATCATGGCTGCGGATTAGTCCTACCATTTTACCCAAAGAATTCCTCAAATTTATCTTCAAGTTCCTCTGGTTCCTCTAGGTTTCCATTACTCTCCCAACTGCTCTAAATAGCCTCTCTGTCTGCCACTTACCAGGCAAAATGCTTGTGATAGTTCTGAAAGATTTACAAGAGATTCATATACACCTTACCACATGTACGAGTAATCCAAGACTCTACTGCTGATCATCTGCCCGCTCACTCCCAACCACAGGTGCTGGCCATTATGCCCTTAGAACCACAGGCAAACCACCTCCACCTCTGTCCTCTAACGAGTACAATGGACTTATTCGTAGAGATTTACTCATGGTAGCACCGAATCCTATTCATGGTGTCACTGCTTATTGCCCTGGAGTATGTGGCTCTTTGGTTCTTGTTGTGAGGTCTTCAGACCCCATCAGTCAGTAGTGGGAGCATTGAATTGTAAAGGGAAAGTATCAGTCATTTCTATTAGCCACGTGAAACATGTCCTCAATCTCTGATTGTCTCCTGCAGCATGTCCCCAGTCTCCATCCAAGCCTACAGAATATCCACAGTCTCTTACCATCATTTCCTCCAGTATGTCCGCAGTTTCTAGCCGTCATTCCTCTAGTATGTCTGCAGCCTCTGACCATCATTCCTCTAGTATGTCTGTAGTCTCTGGCCATCATTCCTCTAGTATGTCTTCAGCCTCTGACCATCATTCCTCTAGTATGTCTGCAGTCTCTGACCATCATTCCTCTAGTATGTCTGTAGTCTCTGACCATCATTCCTCTAGTATGTCTGCAGCCTCTGACCATCATTCCACTAGTATGTCTGCAGTCTCTGACCATCATTCCTCTAGTATGTCTGCAGTCTCTGACCATCATTCCTCTAGTATGTCTGTAGTCTCTGACCATCATTCCTCTAGTATGTCTGCAGCCTCTGACCATCATTCCACTAGTATGTCTGCAGCCTCTGACCATCATTCCTCTAGTATGTCTGCAGTCTCTGACCATCATTCCTCTAGTATGTCTGCAGTCTCTGAACCATCATTCCTCTAGTATGTCTTCAGCCTCTGACCATCATTCCTCTAGTATGTCTGCAGCCTCTGACCATCATTCCTTTAGTATGTCTGTAGTCTCTGACCATCACTCCTCTAGTATGTCTGCAGCCTCAGACCATCACTCCTCTAGTATGTCTGCAGTCTCTGACCATCATTCCTCTAGGATGTCTGCAGTCTCTGACCATCATTCCTCTAGTATGTCTGCAGTCTCTGACCATCATTCCTCTAGTATGTCTGCAGTCTCTGACCATCATTCCTCTAGTATGTCTGCAGTCTCTGACCATCATTCCTCTAGTAGGTCTGAAACCTCTGACAGTCCTCTCTAGAATTTCATATGCTGAACATTGTGTGTTATGTGAGCCCCACTATGATACAAAATTTGCCAACCACTGGTTTATGGTCATTACATGATTGATAATGATTATCTTTTTTAGCCTTGTTAGCTAGATTTTGTCTAGTCCTAATGGCCTTTCTTTGTTTTCACAGGATCTGCCCCTGCCCAGGAAGAGCAGTGGGTAAGTATTATTTACATTTTGTAACCTATCCTTCTGTTCTCGGTAGCTGCACACTTCCTGGCTATTTAAAAAAATCCTGCTGTCTCCTAGTGTTTGTCCAGTCCTAGCTTATAATGCCTGTAGATAGTTATGGAAGTATAGAACATATATTGGGTGTACAGAGCCTAAAGCATTTAGAAATGGAAAGCTTGGAAATTATGATCTTGGGTAGCTTACATGGCTAAAGAAAATACTAAAGCCTGGTCAACCCAGCAGGCTAAACGGAAAAAAAAAATCGAAGAGCTCAGGAGGAGCCCCTGTATAAACTATCCGACCTTAACCACTTCAGCCCCGGAAGGATTTCTCTCTTTAGAGGACCAGAGCACTTTTTGTGATTCAGTACTGCGTCACTTTAACTGACAATTGCGCGGTCGTGCGACGTTGTACCCAAACAAAATTTGCGTCCTTTTTTCCCACAAATAGAGCTTTCTTTTGGTGGTATTTGATCGCCTCTGCATCATTTCTGATGACCACTATAAACAAAAAAAGAGACAATTTTGCAAAAAAAAACCCCAGTATTTCTTACTTTTTGCTAAAATACATATAAAAAAAATAAATAAAAAAAAACGATTTTTTCTTCAGATTTGGCCAATTTATATTTTTCCTCATATATTTGGTGGGGTTAAAAGTGCTCATGCTCCGCGCTTCCGAGGCAGTGTGCAGCTGCTTCGGAAGCGCTAACCCATTGTTTTCAATGGGAAGGGGCGTTGGAGGAGCGGTGTATTACCGCTCACTGCAGCGCCCCAAAGATGCTGCTTGCGGGACTTTTTGTAACGTTCTTCAAGCGCACTGCCCCAGTGTGAAAGCACTCCAGCTTTCAGATTGGGGTGGATGGGGAGTGACTTTTGAGGCGCTTTACAGGCGCTATTTTTAGCTAAATAGCTCCTGTAAAGAGCCTTAGTGTGAAAGGGGTCTAACTGTATGGGGGCTGAGCTGAGTGGGGGAGGGGAGTGATCGTGGCTCCCATATACAGGGAGCCTGCGATCACATTCCTTCCCCCTGTCAGAACGGAGATCCGTGTGTTTACATACACTGACCTCCGTTCTGTCACTGCGGGGGAGCAATTGCGGGTAGCCGGCGGAGATCGAGTCCGCCCTACATGCTCCCTGGCTCCCCCAGAACACAGTGATTGTGCCTCCGGTGGCGCACTAACGATCCGCGATCTCGCCCCCGCTGTCAGGTGGCGGTGGTTTGTGATATCGAACCACTTTATCACCGTCATGCGATGGTGGTCGGTCTGCAAGTGGTCAATACAGCGATCTCCCTCCCTGAGCTATTGTGTCCTGACAGGGGGAGTGCTGACCTTTTTCAGTCATGCCCCTTCTGTTGGTCCGGCTGCCGTACACAGATGGATGTACAGTATACAGAGCTTGTCAAGTCTAGAGATCATTATCCAACATATAGCTTATCACATCTAGACGTGGATATGAGGCACAGTTCTACATGTCTGAGAATGAATATGGATGGGGTATGGAGGTCGGGTGCACAGCCTATCTTGTCTAAGAAGAATTTTTAGGCCACATACACACGGGCGTTAGAAAAAACGAGCTGTAAAGCTAGTTCTGACGGCCTTAAAAAAGCGATTTTAGCAGTGTTTTGCATTGGCGTCAATGCGTGTTTAGCCACACTAGCTTTTAGCAGTGTTTCTCTTACTCTAGTCACAATCAATGGTTCCCTATGGTTGTCCATTGATTTGAATAGAAGTCACATCAGAAGTCGCTGATCATGATGATCCAACTTGCGCTGCGACTTGTGTGCTGGGGATCTTGAAGGAGCCAAAATTAAAAAAATAATTGGCATGGGGTTCCCCCCCCCAAGACGATACAGACCCTTCAGTCTGGTATGCAGTTTAACCACTTCAGCCCCGGAAGGATTTCCAGCTTTAGGACCGGAGCCCTTTTTGCGATTCGGCGCTGCGTCGCTTTAACTGACAATTGCGCGGTCGTGCGGCGTTGTACCCAAACGAAATTTGCGTCCTTTTTTTCCCACAAACAGAGCTTTCTTTTGGTGGTATTTGATCACCGCTGCGTCATTTCTGATCGCCCCTATAAACAAAAGAAGAGCGACAATTTTGCAAAAAACCCAAATTTCTTACTTTTTCCTAAAATACAAATCCAAAAAAATATATAAAAAAACATTTTTTTTCACCGTTTTTGGCCGATTTATATTCTTCCTCATATTTGCGATAAAAAAAATCGCAATCAGCGTTTATTGATTGGTTTGCGCAAAAGTGGTCGCGTTTAGGGATGATGAGAATTCATTTTTGGGGTTTTTAATTTTTTTTTAATTTTTACTAAAAATGGCGGCGATCTGCGATTTTTTGCGGTACTGCGATATTTCAGCGGACATGTCGGACCATTTTGACACTTTTTTGGGACCATTGGCATTTATACAGCGATCAGTGCTATAAAAATGCACTGATTACTGTGTAAATGTCATTGGCAGTGAAGGGGTTAACCTGCAGGGGGCGCGCTAAGGGTTAACTATGTTCCCTGGGCGTGTTCTAACTGTATGGGGGATGCCCTAACAGGGGAAGGGAAGTTATCACAGCCTTTACGTAAAGGAAGGCTGTGATCACAGCCCTTCCCCCTCACACAGAGCGGAGGTCCGTGTTTACTTACACGGACCTCCGCTCATTCGCTCCGGGGGGGGCATCGCGGGTGGCCGGCGGCAATCGAAGCCGCCGCACCCGCTCCCTGGCCCCCCCTGGACACAGTGAGCACGCGGGCGCGCCTCCGGCGGCGCGTGCGCGCTCACTATACACGTTCCCGCAGCCGCCGTCGTATGACGGCGATTTGCGGGAACGAGCCACTTTGCCGCCGTCAATTGCCGATCGGCGGTCGGCAAGTGGTTAAGGGGATCCCCCCCAAGATCCATACAAGACCCTTATCCAAGCATGCAGCCTGGCAGGTCTGGAAAGGGGGGGACAGGGGAGCGTCCCCCCGGACCATACCAGGCCACATGCCCTCAACATGTGGGGTGGGTGCTTTGGGGCTTGGGGGGCCTGTGCCCCCCACCCCAAAGCACCTTGTCCCAGTGTTGATGAGGACAAGGGCCTCTTCCTGACAACCCTGGCCGGTGGTTGTTGGGGCCTGGGGGGCGGGGAGCTTATCGGAAACCTGAAAGCCCCAGATCCCGACCCCCACCCTATGTGAATGAGTATGGGGTACATTGTACCCCTACCCATTCACCTAAAAAAAAGTGTAAAAATAAACACAGTACACAGGTGTTTAAAGTAATTTATTAAGGCAGCTTCGGCGTCTTCTCCTTCCGGTTCTTCTCCCTCCCCTCTGCGCTGTGTTCTCCCCCTCTCCGGTTCTTCTTCTCCTCTCGGTGCTGTCTTCTGCCTCTGCCAGGTCTCTTCTCTCTGCTGTCTTCTCCCTCTCTTCTTCCTCCAATGTTGCCTTGACGCGCTCCCCCGGAGTAATGCTGGGTCCGCCGTGTGCTATGACTTATAATGGCAGGGGCGCGTCGAGGCAAGATCGGAGGAAGAAGAGAGGGAGAAGACAGCAGAGAGAAGTGACCCAGCAGAGGCAGAAGACAGTGTTGAGAGAAGAGCCGGAGAGGGGGAGAATACAGCGCAGAGAGGAGGGAGAAGACGCCGGAGCTGCCTTAGTAAATTACTTTAACCAGTACAGAACCGCGCTATAGCCGAAAGACGGCTACAGCGCGGCTCTGAAAATCCGGGAGGACGTCCATGTACATCCTGCCTCGTGCGCGCTCCCCGCACTCTCGCGGCCACCGCACGCTGCGTGGGTGTGCCCGCGGGTCGGGCGGACTCGATGTCAGCCCGAGACCCGCCGATCACTTGTAGCAGTCTCAGAACGGGGAACCGCCAATGTAAACACTCTCTCTTCTCTGAATGGGACAAGACAGATCTAATGATACCTGTCACTGGGATCAGTTACATCTGTTATGTCCCGACCAGCCCACCCCCCCCCCCACATTTAGAACACACCCTGGGAACAGTGTTAACCCCTTCACTGCCCCCTGCAGGTTAACCCCTTCACTGCCAATGACATTTACACAGTAATCAGTAGACATTTAAATTTCTGATCGCTGTATAAATGTCATTGGTCCCAAAAATGTGTCAAAAACGTCCGACATGTCCGCTGCAATATTGCAGTCCAGATAAAAATCGCAGATCGCCGCCATTACTAGTAAAAAAAAAAAAAAATGGTAAAAACCCATAAATCTATTCCCATAGTTTGTAGATGCAATTGCTTTTGCACAAACCAATAAAAATACGCCGATTGCGATTTTTTTTTTTACCAAAAATATATAGACGAATATATATCGGACAAAACTGATGAATAATTTTCTTTTTTATATTTTTTTTGGATATTTATTATAGCAAAAAGTAGAAAATATTGTTCTTTTTTCAAAATCATCGCTCTTTGTTTGTTTATAGCCCAAAAAATAAAAACCGCAGAGGGGATCAAATACCACCAAAAGAAAGCTCTATTTGTGGGAAAAAAAGGATAAAAATGTTGTTTGGGTACAACATCGCACGACCGCGCAATTCTCATTCAAAATGCGACAGCGCTGAAAGCCTAAAATTGGTCTGGGCAGGAGGGGGGTTTAAGTGCCCAGTAAGGAAGTGGTTAAAAACCTGTGTGCTGTGTTTATTTTTACCATTTTTTTAGGTGAATGGGTAGAGGTACAATGTTGCCACCTCATCCCTTTAAACCCAAACACATTAATTACACAGGTTCTGTGGCTGATTAAGGTGGTTGATTAAGGTGGTAATTAAACTCACTTACTGCCTCATCTGCATTAACCACTTGCCGACTGCCCGCCGTGGCTTGACGACGGCAAAGTGGTTCGTTATAGCAAACCGCCGTCACCTGAGGTGCGCTCACTGTGTTCTGGGGGGGGGGGCAGGGAGTGGGTAGGGCGCACTTGATCTCCGCCAGCTACTCGCGATGGCTCCCCCGCAGTGAGAGAACGGAGGTCCGTGTATGTAAACATGGATCTCCGCTCAAACACAGGGGGAAGGGATGTGATCACAGGCTCCCTGTATATGGAAGCCATGATCACTCCCCTCCCCCTGCCAGCCCAGCCCCCATACAGTTAGAACACACTGAGGGAACACAGTTAACCCTTAGAGCGCCCCCTCCAGGTTAACCCCTTCACTGCCAATGGCATTTACACAGTAATCAGTGCATTTTCATAGCACTAATCTCTGTATAAATGCCAATGGTCCCAAAAAAGTGTCAAAATGGTCCGACATGTCCGCCACAATATTGCAGTACCGCTAAAAATTGCAAATCGCCGCTATTACCAGTAAAATATAAAAAAATAAGTAAAAACCCCATAAATGAATTCTCATCATTCGTAAACGCGAAAACTTTTGCGCAAACCAATCAATAAACGCAGATTGCGATTTTTTTTTTTTACCAAAAATATGAGGAAGAATATAAATAGGCTGAAACCAATGAAAAACTTGTTTTTTTATATTTTTTTTTGGCATTTGTATTTTAGCAAAAAGTAAGAAATATTGTTTTGTTTGCAAAATTGTTGCTCTTTTTTTGCTTATAGCGGTGATCAGAAATGATGCAGAGGTGATCAAATACCACCAAAAGAAAACTCTATTTGTGGGGAAAAAAGGACGCAAATTTCGTTTGGGTACAACGTCGCACGACCGCGCAATTGTCAGTTAAAGCGACGCAGCGCCGAAACCCAAAAAGAGCTCTGGTTTTAAACTGGAAAATCCTTCCGGGGCTGAAGTGGTTAAATCAGCCTCAGAACCTTTGTAATTAATGTGTTTGGGTTTAAAGGGATGAGGTGGCAACCCTAGGTTGAGAGGTCTGATCAGATCTTCCCAAATAGTTATCTTCTCCCCAGCCACCAGGTTAAGGGATAAACCTAATCAGACCTAAAAAGTAAATTGTAGCCCAGCTAACTAAATAGAGCTATACACTAATTTTGGCCAGCCCAGGGCAGGGGCTCTACAATGTCTGGAGGTGGATACTGTGTAAGTGATGCAAATTCTATTATGTCTAGAGGTTGATATAAGATATTGTAAATAGCTTAACATGCCTAGAGGTGGTTGTAGGGTACAGAACTCATCATGCCTAGAGGTGGTTGTAGGGTACAGAACTCATCATGTCTAGAGGTGGTTGTAGGGTACAGAACTCATCATGTCTAGAGGTGGTTGTAGGGTACAGAACTAATCATGTCTAGAGGTGGTTGTAGGATACAGAACTCATCATGCCTAGAGGTGGTTGTAGGATACAGAACTCATCATGCCTAGAGGTGGTTGTAGGGTACAGAACTCATCATGTCTAGAGGTGGTTGTAGGATACAGAACTCATCATGTCTAGAGGTGGTTGTAGGGTACAGAACTCATCATGTCTAGAGGTGGTTGCAGGGTACAGAACTCATCATGCCTAGAGGTGGTTGTAGGGTACAGAACTCATCATGTCTAGAGGTGGTTGTAGGATACAGAACTCATCATGCCTAGAGGTGGTTGTAGGGTACAGAACTCATCATGTCTAGAGGTGGTTGTAGGGTACAGAACTCATCATGTCTAGAGGTGGTTGTAGGGTACAGAACTCATCATGTCTAGAGGTGTACTGTATATATGGCACAGAGCTTATTATGTCTAGAGGTAAATAAGAGGATTTGGAGCTCATTGTGTCTGAAGATGGATATGGAGTGCTGAGCTAACTAGAATAGATGCAGTATAGGGCACAGAGCCTATCTTTCTAAAGGTGAACGTGGCAATACCAAGTTTATTATGTTTATGGGGTGCAGAGCTTATTAAGGTTTATATGGGGTGTATGGGATATCAGAATACAGAGTGGAGGATGTGTGGATTTGGGCTTATTGTGTCTACTAATGGATATGATGGTGCAAAGCCTATGATGTCTAGGGCAGCCTTTCTCAACCTGTTTAAAGCAGAGGAACCCTTGAAGTAATTTTCATTGCTACATTATTACATCTCTAGGTCACAGCACGTATGTGTTGTCAGTAAGTTCTAAATATAAAAAAAATGTTTCAGTAATATTCATGTATTGGAACAATCAATAATAATGGCCAGAAAAGAAACAAAAAAACACCAACGGTGAAAACTGTACATTAGTACATTGGTGGCCAATTTGAGAAGGACCCCTTTTAATAATGGTCAGTGGGAGAAGGACACTCTTACATTGTTGACCAGTGGGAAAACTGTCCCTTTACACACAGCTAAAAAGATAATTGATATCAGTGATTACTGGGAGTTAGACTGGACATACAAGTAAAGTTAAAGGTGTGTAGTTTACAAATGAATTGGGTATGTACTTACTGCATGACCCCATAAAGTCCCTGTTGTATGATATTCCTTAATGTATGCTTGCAGCTGATTCCAAATATTCAGGTGAGATTTTACCCAGTCAACAAGGTGTACATCACATAAAAAATCAAAAGTTACTCTCCATGAGCATATGAAGAAAAAATTAGGCAGACCATAGACAATGCAAATTTCTTTCCTGCAACCACACAAATTTGCACGATTCCCCCAGATGAGCCATTGTATATTCCCGGCAGGGGATGGGGCGGGGGAAGTGATTATTGCTAGCGACTATACTAGCCGCCAGTGATAATTGCATGCAAAATCTGGCAGGCTGGTTGTACCCAATTTGATCGATCGATCAACTTGCTACATTTAGCCTGCCCACACCGGCCAAGATTCAAACTGTCTATGGCTGGCCTTAGGAACTCTTCATTGCTCAAGGAACCCCTAGCCACCTCTGGGGAAACCTCAGGGTTCCATGGTTTAGAAATCCTGTTCTAAAGTATATATGAACTACATAGATTGTCATGTCTAGAGGTGGATATATGGTACAGAACTTATCTTGTTTAGAGATACAGTAGATGTAGGAATAGAGAGCTTACTGTGTCTAGAGATGGATATGAGGGTGCAGGACCTATAATGTTATAGAGCAGGGATATGCAATAAGCAACTGTTGCAAAACTACAAGTCCAGCATGCCTCTGCCTCTGGGTATCATGCTTGAGGCTGTCAGAGTCTTGCTATGCCTCATGGGACCTGTAGTTCTGCAACAGCTGGAGGTCCGCTAATTGCATATCCCTGTTATAGAGTATATATGAACTACAGGATGTATAATGACTAGAGGTGGATATGGGGTACAAAGGTTATTATGTCTAAAGGTGGATATGAGGATTTGAAACGTATTGTATCCAGTATATATGAACTACAGGATGTATAATGACTAGAAGTGGATATGGGGTACAAAGATTATTATGTCTAAAGGTGGATATGAGGATTTGGAACGTATTGTATCCAGAGATAGATATGAGCGTGCACAGCCTATAATGTCAAGAGTATACAGTATATAGGGATATCGTGTCTTATTATGTCTAGAAGTGGATATAGGGTGCAGAGCTCATCATATTTAGAAGTGGATATAGGGTGCAGAGCTCATCATATTTAGAAGTGGATATAGGGTGCAGAGCTCATCATATTTAGAAGTGGATATAGGGTGCAGAGCTTATCATATTTAGAAGTGGATATAGGGTGCAGAGCTTATCATATTTAGAAGTGGATATAGGGTGCAGAGCTTATCATAACTTAGAGGTGGATATAGGGTGCAGAGCTTATCATTACTTAGAGGTGGATATAGGGTGCAGAGCTCATCATATTTAGAAGTGGATATAGGGTGCAGAGCTCATCATATTTAGAAGTGGATATAGGGTGCAGAGCTTATCATATTTAGAGGTGGATATAGGGTGCAGAGCTTATCATATTTAGAAGTGGATATAGGGTGCAGAGCTTATCATTACTTAGAGGTGGATATAGGACAGTGTTTCTCAACCTTTTTCAGTTGTGACACCCTGTAAAATTCTGCAAAATCTTGAGGCACCCCATTCTAAAATGTAAAAAGCAAAACAAATAGTTTTACTTACCACGGCATCATCCACACACATAGGGCACTCAACATTAGAGGGGATTTATTCTTACAATGCACAAAGGTACTGACTAGTATTCCAGCGTTTCTCTTTCCCCTCATTTGCTCTTCCTCACGTAGCTGACGTGACCTCAGTGCTGATGGAGAGGGGCAAACAACGAAGTCCTCAGGCATTCAACACCTTATCAACCTATGACATCACTGGTTGTTAGAATGCGGGCATCTGACCTGCATGGTGCCCAAGGTTGTAATAAAAACCTGTAGCTTTGTGTAACAAAAAAGCAGGCTTGATCTACCCACTGGCTTGTTGCCATTTTTTGGGCAATTGGAGGCAATTTCCTCTGCATTTTTCCCAAGGCACTCTGGAAACATTCAGCATCCTGGTTACAAAGTGCTGACACAAGAAATTAATTTCACCTATGAATAGGAATCGTCTTGTCTGGAATGTAGTGATTCTCCTGGAAAACAGAGTTTCTCTATAACCTTGTACACTTTTCCCCAAAAAACTTGGGAAAAATTGGGCAATTTTAAGGCTGCATGCACACAGGACGTTAAAAAAACATCCTATAAACATCAGTAGCTTAACAGTGATTTTTTCAGCTTTTACCAGCCTTATAGTACCAGTGTTTTTTCATGGTTTTTCGCATTTTTTAACCTCTTGCTTACTGGGCACTCAAACCCCCCTCCTGCCCAGACCAATTTTTGTCTTTCAGCGCTGTCGCATTTTGAATGAGAATTGCACGGTTGTGTGAAGTTGTACCCGAACGAAATTTATATCATTTTTTTCCCAGAAATTTTGGTGGTATGTGATCACCTCTGCGTTATTTCTGATCGCCGCTATAAACAAACAAAGAGCAACGATTTTGAAAAAAGAACAATATTTTTTACTTTTTGCTATAATACAAATCCAAAAAAAGTAATAATAAAAAAAAAATTATTCATCAGTTTTGGCTGATATACTGTATATTGTACATATTTTTGGTAAAAAAAAAAATCGCAATCGGCGTATATTGATTGGTTTGCTCAAAAGTCATCGCGTCTACAAACTATGGGAATTGATTTATGGCATTTTTATTATTTATTTATTTTTTACTAGTAATGGTGGCGATCTGCGATTTTTATCGGGACTGCGATATTGGGGCGAACATGTCGGACATTTTTGACACTTTTTTGGGACCAATGACATTTATACAGCGATCAGAAATGTAAATATCCACTGATTACTGTATAAATGTCATTGGCAGTGAAGGGGTTAACCTGTAGGGGGCAGTGAAGGGGTTAAATGTGTTCCCTGGGTGTGTTCTAACTGTGGGGGGGGGGGAGGGGGGTTGGCAGGGACATGACAGATCTAACTGATCCCAGTGACAAGGATCAGTAGATCTGTCATGTCCCCTGTCACAGAACAGAGAACCGCCGTGTTTACATCGGCAGTTCCCCGTTCTGCAGCTCTGACAGGGGATTGCGGGTCTCGGGCGGACATCGACCCGCCGGCACGTCCACGTAGCGTGCGGCGGGCACACGCACCGCCGCCTGTGAGTGCGCGCCAGGAGCGCGCACAAGGGCTGGACGTCCACCTGGAGATTCAGATCCGTGCTGGAGCCGTACTTCGGCTATAGTGCGGATCTGAAGGGGTTAAAGGGCCAGCGGTTTTTTTTTTCAATTGATCTAAAACGTCCAAAAACGTTGGGGATTGACGCTTAGCCGCGTTTTTGAGCGTTTTTACAGCTGAAAAATGTCTCTCAGGACCCATAGGTCTTGGGTTTTTTTTACAGCTCAAAAACGCCACTGCTAAAAACAGCTGATAACAGCCTATGTGTGCATGAACACATAGGATAACATGAACCCATAGGATAATATGGACACATAGGATAACATGAACACATAGGATAACATGAACACATAGGATAACATGAACCCATAGGATAATATGGACACATAGGATAACACGGACACATAGGATAACATGAACACATAGGATAACATGGACACATAGGATAACATGGAGATATAGGATAACATGGACACATAGGATAACATGAACACATAGCATGGGCACATAGGATAACATGAACACATAGGATAACATGGACACATAGGATAACATGAACACATAGGATAACATGAGCACATAGGATAACATGGACACATAGGATAACATGGACACATAGGATAACATGAGCACATAGGATAACATGGACACATAGGATAACATGACCACCTAGGATAACATGGACACATAGGATAACATGGACACATAGGATAACATGAACACATAGGATAACATGAACACATAGGATAACATGGACACCTAGGATAACATGGACACATAGGATAACATGAACACATAGGATAACATGGGCACATAGGATAACATGGACACATAGGATAACATGAACACATAGGATAACATGGACACATAGGATAACATGAACACATAGGATAACATGATCACATAGGATAACATGAACACATAGGATAACATGGACACATAGGATAACATGGACACATAGGATAACATGAACACATAGGATAACATGGAAACATAGGATAACATGATCACATAGGATAACATGATCACATAGGATAACATGGACACATAGGATAACATGAACACATAGGATAACATGAACACATAGGATAACATGGACACATAGGATAACATGAACACATAGGATAACATGATCACATAGGATAACATGAACACATAGGATAACATGGACACATAGGATAACATGGACACATAGGATACCATGGACACATAGGATACCATGGACACATAGGATAACATGAACACATAGGATAACATGAACACATAGGATAACATGGACACATAGGATAACATGGACACATAGGATAACATGATGGAGAGTTTATTGACTGTAGAAAAAATTGTGTGCAGCTAAAAACCACTGCTGTAAAACAGTCAAATAACGTCCTATGTGCATGAGGCCTTAGGCATTTTGTTAAGGAACCCCGGAAGAACCCAATAGGCACCCCAGGGTGCCATAGCACCCTGGTTGAAAAAGGCTGATATAGGGTACAGAGCTTATTACGTCTAGAGGTGGCTATAAACTACAGAGCTTATCAGAACTGGAGGTGGATATATGGTTCAGAGCTTATCATGTCTAGAGGTGGACATAGGATCTAGAGCTAATAATGTCTAGAGGTGGATTTAGGTGTAGAGAGTTGACTTAGTCTAGAGATGGATACAAAGGTGTGCATACCTTATGTCTACAGCAGATGTGGTCTACAAAGCTATGAGGTTTAGAGACAGATATGGGAATGACATAGCTCAGAGATGGATGTGGGGTACAGGGCTTATGTCAAGATGGAAGGGGTTCAGAGTTTATCATGAACATAGGTGGATTAGAGCACTGTGTGGAGATGGATTTGGGGATATTTGCCATAGTCTGTTATCCCCGGGATCTATTTCCTGGGGTTGTCTGTTGACAGTACCCACCTAGGCCGCCTGATTATCACCTGATTCTGCCAAAAGAGGCATGATTGGTTGACAGTTACCTAATGCTTTCCGGGCATCTTAATGTACATGTGCAGTGACACACATCTACACACTTATAGATGCATGCTAACTTACAGGCATGACAAAGGCAGTTATGGTCATCCACACACGTGTAGTTGACGTGTCACATGCAGGCAGATGCACACTCATGCTGAGCAGTAAAGGACACAGCTGCAGTCTTTCACTGGTTCAATCTCTGTCTGCTCGCCCCCTCCTGTCTGCAGTTCTTTTTGCTGCTTCCTTTCCCCTCATAATATCCTTGTCATCCTTCCCTGTCTCCTCTCCCCCTGGATCTCCAGCATCTCTCCCTCTACTGTCTCCCAAGCTCTGCCTTTGTCTTCCCCTCCTTTCCTCCCTCTGTCTTTTTACCAATCCCTCCTCCAGCTGCCCTCCCTCTCTCCATCGCTCATTCCTTGTCACCTTCTCCACTGTCTACCTATACATCATAGCTGTGCCTGGCTCTTTCTCCTGTCCCTTTTTCTTTGTCCATCTATCTCTGTCTCTCTCTATCCATCTTTGTTCCTCGGTCCCTCTCTTCTCTGCCTCCTCTATTGTCCCTCTCTCTAACCTTCTACACTCTTCCCATCTCACCTCTGCTGTGGTTCCTCTATTTTTGTCCTGTCATCGTCCTTTCCTTAACACCCAACTGGTCCCTTTCCAGTCTCCGCTAATGACCATGTCTTTCCTGGAGTTTCTCTGATCACCTTCTGACAACCACTTCATCACTGACAGCCCCCCAGCTCACCTGGCCGAGGTCACCTACCCCCTCCAGCCATGTTCAGGCGCACCAAGAGGTAACATTGCTGCTTGTAGAGAAGGGCAGGCAAGATGGGATTTTAATGGGGGATTAAGGTCTGCTATGTGTACCTCCCAAATATGGGAATTTAGTTTTATTAGCTGTAGCGGATGTTGTCTGTGAGCAGGTGTGTGATGACATTGCCATATGATCTTTGTCCTACTATCTATCTATCTATCTATTTATCTATCTATCTATCTATCTATCTATCTATCTATCTATCTATCTATCTATCTATTTATCTTTTTTTTCAGCTCCACATATTCCTTTTCTATTTCCCCCGTCTATTTATCTATCCTGTCTATCTATAGGTTGGCCTATTTACTTTATTTCTTTTCCTTGGCTTCTCCAGAGCAACTAGAATACAGTTCCCCATTTAGTCAGATGATCATTTTCATTTACACTGCTGGGCAAATGGATTATTCAAGAGCCTGTGAAGGCATATTAAAAAGTGTACCTACAAGGGCATGTGTGATGAGGGCATGATGAAAGACCTACAAGGGCATGTGTGATGAGGGCATGATGATAGACCTACAAGGGCATGTGTGATGAAAGTATGAAGATAGACCTACAAGGGCATGTGTGATGAGGGTATGAATATAGACCTACGAGGGCATGTGTGATGAATGCATGAAGATAGACCTACTCGGGCATATGTGATGAGGGCATGATGATGGACCTACAAGGGCATGTGTGATGATGGTATGAAGATAGACCTACGAGGGCATGTGTAATGAGGGCATGAAGATAGAACTATGAGGGCATGTGTGACGAGGGCATGAAGATACCTATGAGGGCATGTGTGATGAGGGCATGAAGATAGACCAGTGAGGGCATGTGTGATGAGGGCATGAAGATAGACCTACGAAGGCATTTGTGATGAGGGCATGGCGATAGACCTATGAGGGCATGAGTGATGAGGGCATGAAGTTACCTATGAGGGCATGTGCGATGAGGGCATGAAGATAGACCTATTAGGGCATGTGTGATGAGGGCATGAAGATAGACCAGTGAGGGCATGTGTGATGAGGGCATGAAGTTACCTCTGAGGGCATGTGTGATGAAGGCATGAAGTTACCTCTGAGGGCATGTGCGATGAGGACATGAAGATAGACCTACAAAGGCATTTGTGATGAGGGCATGAAGATAGACCTGAGGGCATGTGTGATGAGGGCATCAAGATAGACCTACAATGGCATGTGTGGTAAAGGCATCAAGATAGACCTACAAGAGCATGCAGATAGACCTACATGGACATGTGTGATGGTGAACAGGCTATGCACTCCTAAACAGGGACAGTTGGCTTGGCTGAGCAATCGTGTTTAGTCATTGGAAAGGACAGTGACGCTGGTAAATGCTGTCTGCACCACTTATCACCGGGAGGTAGAGTAGAGCTAAGGACAAGTTCTCTAACCTGATCAATACTTCCTCATGGAATAGGTTGGCTGACTTTCTTATGTGAGGCCTGTAGACATGAGACTTGCCTAATTAGCTAGACATATCTGAATCCATCAACTACCACCTCTTGCCGTTGAGTAGCTAAAGCATGCCTGTTTGCAATGGAAAGATGACCTAATATATATCTGACATTAATTGTACCCAATACAATGTTCACATGAGGAACACACTGTTTATGGGTTCACCTTGGGAAAAAAAACAATTCCTTAAGAGGCCAAAAGTATCATTACTACTAACAATGGTTTTCTAACTTACTGAACTAACCAACCTTTCCCTATTTTCTCTGAGGAGAAGTGAATATAACATTTCTCCATCAGACGTCTCCCCGAGAACAATGCCCCATCTAAGGCCAGCCTAAAGAACAGAATCTGTATCTTGGAAAATGGGATTCTAGCCTCCAGAGTTTAACACAATGAATTCAGCCCTGTATATATAATGTATGCAGATAAGACAGATGCCTAGGGCACCATGAAGCAGGAGGCATCTTGGTTTTTGTTTTAATTCAGCGGGAATAATTTGCATGGAAAATTGGAGCAAATGGAAGGGAGGTTATTTGCCAAAGTAAGCTATGAAACATCAGCTCTAACCTGCTGTATAAAAAAAGAATTGCTCGTTATTGGACCGGTTGCTATGCAGAAGCCTCCAACAACAGGTATGCCTGGTTTAACATAAACAGGCTGTGCAGATCTTTTTTTGGATGGGAACTTCAGCAACACTTAGAGTGAATGCTGAGATTCTCATCAAAGCAAGGCGTACACAAGTTCCTGTACTCAAGGGAGTGGAGGTTTGATGTTGGATGGAACTGCTTTGTGTGTAATGGCCAGTTGGCTGTCTGGAGCACACAGACATTTTTCCTTCTGCAGACCCCAAAAGTTTGTTTTACTTTGAAACTTTGCGTTCAAAATCAAATGGAAACATGGATAAAAGGGTCAGTGCAGCTATAAATTATATTAATAGTTTGGTGGATGTTGAAAAGTTAAACCACCTAGAAACTTCACATATCTTAAGGAGCTCAATTGGTGAGATCTTGGTTCAAAATTTTTATTTATTTTATATTATGGAGAATGAAACAGGAGGAGCTGGAACACACAAAGGCGGGCGGGAACACATAAAACTCCCCGGTGTGCAGGAACATGAGAGGGTAATTACGGCAAGGCGATCTTGCAGTTTGTAGAATCCAAGACAAAAGAACCTGGGGGATGACTTAGCCAACCAGGATCCACCTACAGCTGAAGTATAATGCTGGATGGACCAGCCTTTAATAGTGGCCATACACTATTGTCCTTTGGGCTTTTTTTACGTTATTTCAACGAAATGGTCAAAATTGGGGAAAAAAAAAACGAATAACCATAACTTCCGTTCCAATCAATTTAGACTCAATTTCAATCAAACTGAGTGGATCGGCCAAGTTATTGATTGTTTTGCATCAGTAGGCAGCATTTAGATACTTTGTTCATAAATACAACCATATTTCTTTTGAGCAGATTTATGGGATTACAGGGTGGAAACAGGGATGCTGTTGGCTTACAACCCTATGTTATGGTCATATGTTATCTAGCCATTGAAATCAACTTCCATTAGTGTGCCATATCGATCTAATAGGTTGTCAACTATAGATCGATTATTTGGGTTGGAAGAGATCGATCGGAAAAGAAACTGGCTATTTATTGATGTGTCGAGGAGAGCAAATGTTGGAGAATTTACAATTTCAGTATCATTTTAAGCCTGCAGAACCAAGCACTAGCAGATGGAGCGGAAAATTTAAGGAATGTAAACATACCTTAAGTGGGAACACCATTGCAATGGCCACAGCAGATATGTCGATGCAAAAACAATTTGCAGGGATCTCACTAATAGAGTCCCCAAGACATGAACGGCATTCTCAGGGGGTTAAACACTCAAGCATCTACCCAAATCTGACATTTCAGCAGCTACCAAAAATGGGTTGTCTGATCGTCTATGAACTAATGCACAGGCAGCCCATTCAAAGCCCATTCTCTGGTGCAGACTAGCACCGGCAGAGCGGTGCTACCACTAGGCGAGCTAGGCAGTTGTCTAGGGCACACTGCCACCTAGGGCGCAGCTCTGTGCAGTTGTTGCTGGGCCCAAACCTCCCTAGACTGTTCTGCCCAAATACCCAGTCAGCATCTCTGTTGCCACAGTTGCGCCGCTCAGCAACAGCGCAGGCTGTGCAGCACTCAGAGCTGTCCCTGGATGTATGGCAGGCTGACAGCATCCACCACCACCCACTGCTCTCAGCACTAGGGTTTGGTAACTAGGACCACCCATGTCCTAGAAACCAATCATGTGCTTGCCCCTTCCCCAGTGCCCAACCTTCCAGCTTCCATTTGTCCTGTAGCCAACTGCTGCAATGAGAAGGATTGGATCCTGATGTAAGCTGGGGTCTTTATAATACTCCCTCCTCCCCTTCCACTACCACAAATATTCTCTTAAACCTCTCCACTTGCCTTACCCCACTCTGTTCTTCCCTTCTACCATGACCCTGATGTAAGGGGGTTTTAGGGACCCTGATGTAAGGGGGCTTTAGGGACCCTGATGTAAGGGGGCTTTAGGGACCCTGATGTAAGGGGGCTCGCCCTAATGTAAGGAAGGCTCTGGGGACCCTGATGTAAGGGGGAGACTTTGGGGATCCAAATGAAAAGGGACTCTGATGTAAGGGGGAACTCTGGAGTCCCTGATTTAAGGAGGCTGGCTCTGGGGGACCCTGATGTAAGAGGGGACTTTGGGATTCTAATGCAATTGGAGACTTTGGGGACCCTAATGAAAGTGGGGTCTCTGATGTAAGGGCAAGCTTTGGGGACCCTGATGTAAGCGTGGAACCCTGGGGACCCAGATTTAAGGAGAGGGGACTCTTGGGACCCTGATGTAAGAGGGGATGACTCTGGGGACACTGATGAAAGGAGGAGGGACCCTGATGTAAGTAGAGGAACTTTGGAGATGCTATTGAAAGGGGGTAAACTCTGTAGTAAGGGGGTCAGGCCCGGGCACCCTAAAGGTGTGTAAGGGGTCCAAAATTTCTGATGGTTGCTCTGTTCCAGCCAATGAGGTGCAGCGCAAGCCTGCTGCATGCAACATCACTGCATTTGCAGACTTTTTATGGGGGGGGGGGGGGGGTGCAAGCAGCTGGTCTTGCCTAGGACACAAAATAGTCTAGCACCTGCCCTGAGCACCGGTGCAAATCCAAGCCCAGCCAACTCAGAGATATAAAGTTATAAGCAATGCAGGCGTTTTGCGGTATGGGGCTGCTGAAATAGAGCATCTGATTCTGCTTTTGTTAACCCTGGATGCTGGGGAGGGCATGGTGGGTCTTTACATTAGCACTGTTTTCTTCATGATCCAAGTGATCCAATAAAACATCAGAGTGCAGAGGTGGTCCAGGAATAGGAATTGGAGTGCTGCTCTTGATGGTCCATATCTCTATGATGAGGGACCCTTAGCGCCTCAGATTACTGTAATATCTTTCGCCCTTTCATTGCAACCAATAAACATGTTCATTACCCATCCTGCCACCTTTCCTGAGTAATTCCTGCAGGGTAGGGGCTCATTCTGTGCAATTGATGCATTAAAACAAATTGTATTGTCACTGATTTATTGTAAGTAGTGAGCTATGTTGTTTCAGGCATCAGTGTATGTTTTAACATATACTGCCCACTGTCCTACCCTCCTCACTCTCCTGTACATACTGCTCACTGTCATACATTCCACACTCCTCTCCTGTACATACTGCTTACTGTCATACATTCCACACTCCTCTCCTGTACATACTGCTTACTGTCATACATTCCACACTCCTCTCCTGTACATAGTGCCCACTGTCATACCCTCCACACTCATCTCCTGTATGCCCACTGTCATACCCTCCACACTCCTCTCCTGTACATAGTGCCCACTGTCATACCCTCCACACTCCTCTCCTTTACATAATGCCTACCGGCATACCCTCCAATTGGAGGATCATTAGTTAAGAGTCTGAGTTGATACCATTGAGTATATTGGAAGCATTACACTATTGATTGTTGGGTTTCTGCAGGCAAGGTTTGGATGAAAAACTTCCAAACATCAAAGAAATTTTGAACCCATAATTCCTCTTTGCAAGGAGGCCTCCATCCATTCCATACAAAAGATGTAGGATTAATTATCTCTAATTAGATTCGTGCTGCAAGGTTTATGATAATAAGGAGTTGTTTGCAACCCCTTGAGATTTTAATAATTGGGTAATTGAGTAGACCCAAAAGCACCCACTCCGGGGTTAGAGGTAGGTCATTTACTAAGTGTGGTAGCATAAAGCACTATTGAGTTAAAAAAACATTTAAACCTGGGGCACACCCAAAAAGTATGGAACAAGTCCACATATAGTTGCCCACATTTCAAGCAGCAAGAAGAGGAGCTTAGGCCCATAAAGTTGGAGCGATGCGGAGATATACAAGAATGATGAAAAAGCCGAAGCCTCATTTTGTAATACTCTGTGGCTTTATTCATGCCCCAAGACAAACACAGTCATTTTAAAAAAGCATCAACCCCAAAATTTGGCCTGTTTGTTGAAGTTGATGTAAACCCACCACTCACCCAGTATAAACTAATGGCACAGCATTAATGCAAGCCTCCTGCATGTATCCCTATCTTGCAAATGTCACCCCTTCAACAGTCGGAGCCCAGCAAAACTCTGCAATCCGTGTGTGGGTTTCTTTGCTGGAGCTCGGTGGGTGGAGTCGTGATGTCACAAGACTCCCCACCCACCTCTACACTGTGCTACTCTCCTATTCCTGAGTTTTGAGAGACATCCAGTCAAAACTCAGGAAAGGCACCACATGACTTCAGCATGCCCAATCATGCTAAGGTGGGGAGCAGCTAATCCTGGGAGAGCTGGAGAAGAAAGGAGGGGGTGTTGTGAAGCTCTGTATGCTTGTGCATGAGATAAGGAAATGAGCTGTCAATCACAACATGGAGGAAGAAGCAGTCACTTATTTCTCTGTGTGTCTGCTTTTCTCCTACTGAAAAAAGACAAGAGGATTGCTCAGAGCTGGATTAACTCTTTGTGGCAAGACTGGGCGCAGATGACATGATATCCTGCACTCTACCAGGCAGAATTGTTAATTAAAATTTTTTATTTCGGGTTTACATCCATTTTAAGACAAACTCTGAAGAGGAGTAGGCCAGTGGCTGTTTGAAGAAAGTGTATAAAGTGGAAATTGCATTTTTAACTGGGTTAGGATATACCGGAAGCATATCAAAGGTATTTCCCCTGTAACTTCTGAGAAAATGTTTTAAGAATAGAGACGATGTATGATTTCAGTTGACACCGCTTAAGAATGAGAAGGCCAGAAGGTCTAAGTTGTTCCATAGAGGAAGTAAGAGAGATATGTGGCTGTATAGTAGGCAATGTGTGTGCATTTTGTGCCACGCAATGTGGAGTATAAGAGGGGGATTCGTGGACATCTCTATGGGTAGAAGTTCTTTATGTATGTAGCGCAACCTCTGAATGTGCCGTTGATTGATAGTGTTAATGACACCAATAATAATGATCATGACCAGGGTTCTTTTCCACTAGGACAGAGGCTGCATCCAAAGACCAGGTGCAAACACACTTACACAGGGAAGCATTCTAGGGGAACATCATTTTTAGTGATTAAATATTGCTGATTCAATTACAACAGTGGTCTCCAAAGTGCAGCCTGGGGACTGGATATGGCCCTTTGCTTGCCTTTATCAGGCCCTTGGGACACTATTCCTCCCACTGATACAAGGAACTATTCTTTCTACACCAACATTGGGGCACATTTCCTGTCACTGATCCCAACAAAAGGGCACTAATTCCTACCACTAACACCAATGATGTGGCAATATTCTTTCCACTAATACCAATGATGGGGTACTATTCTTCCCACTGACACCATTGATGGGGCACTATTCTTCCCACTGACACCATTGATGGGGCATTGTTTACTCTCATTGACACCAAGGGATTTTCTACTTCGGGCCTAAAACCCCTGCTGTGAGCCGCTCTGCACGGAGATGTGAACCCAGCCTCAAGGACAGTAAACTGGCCCTTTGCTTAGAAAGTTTGGAGACCCCTGAATTACAATATGAGTTATGTAGCAATTGTATACACTATATTATTTTTTTTTTATTTGGTATTTTTCCCAGAAAAGTGGAGTTACCCTTTAACCAGTTGCCGACCGCCCGCCGTGTATTGACGGCGGCAACTTGACTCAATATCGCATATCTCTATCACCTGACGGTGGCTGTGAGATTGCGTATCGTGAGCGCGCTCACTGTGCAGAGGGGGAGCTAGGGAGTGGGTATGGCAGACTCATTGTCCACCAGCTTACCTGCAAGTGACAGAACGGGGATCCATGTATGTAAACACACGGATCTCTGTTCTGACAGGGGAGAAGGAGTGTGATTTTATGCTTCCTGTATATGGGAACAACGATCACTCTCCTCCCCCAGTCAGCCCAGCCCCCATACAGTTAGTAACACATCCTAGGGAACACAGTTAAAACTTTCATCGCCCCCTAGTGTTAACGCCTTCCCTGCCGGTGACATTTACACAGTAATCAGTGCATTTTCATAGCACTGATCGCTGTATAGATGCCAACGGTCTCAAAAAAGTGTCAAAAGTGTCCGACATGTCTGCCGCAATGTCGCAGTCCCGCTAAAAATCGCATATCACCACCATTACCAGTAAAAAAAAATAAAAAAAAATAAAAGCCCCATAAATGAATTCTCATCATTCGTAAACGCGGCAACTTTTGCGCAAACCAATCAATGAACACAGATTGCGATTTTTTTTAACAAAAATATGCGGAAGAATATATATCGGCCAAAACTGATGAATAAATTAGTTTTTTTACTTATATATTTTTTGGATATGTATTTTAGCAAAAAGCAAGAAATAATGTTTTTTTTTTTCAAAATTGGTGCTCTTTTTTTGTTTATAGCGGTGATCAGAAGTGACGCAGAGGTGATCAAATACCACCAAAAGAAAGCTCTATTTGTGGGTAAAAAAGGACATCAATTTTGTTTGGGTACAACATCGCACGGCCGCGCAATTGTCAGTTAAAGTGTGACAGCACTGAAAACGGAAAATTGGTCCGGCCAGGAGTGGGGGTTTAAGTGCCCAGTAAGGAAGTGGTTAAAGACTATCAAAAGACTATTTTCATTGAGATTTATTGAATTTATGGACACATTGCACTTTATTATTCACTCATTTATTATTCATTATCAGTTTTGATTATAGTATAATGGCATATTACTAAATGCATAGGATTTTGCATTTGTATTTTGGCATTTTATATTATATTCATCAAGTGCATCTGTTTCATACACTATTGTGAATTTGGGGGTGAGGACCGGCCTGGTTAAAAGGCAAAAGTCACGACAGTGTGAAATTGACTGTTAACGCGCCGGCACGCTACAACATGGGTTTGTTTTAACTACAGGAAAAAATGGGTGTTTATCTCGAAAGAAAACCACCATAAACTAGTGGAGACGCAGTGAAGACTAGTGGCGATATTTGTTTTTTTCTCGTGGTTAAAACTTTTTTTTTTTGTAATAAAGAACGAAAAACGATTTTATGTATAGGTTTTTTATATATTCATTTTTTTGATTAAAT
>BLSH010171324.1:1740319-1754842 GCA_018402905.1 Glandirana rugosa
GGGTTTAGGGGGGGGGGGGGGGGTAGTTGTATTTTTTATTATTGTAAATTTATAAATATTATTTTCTTATGTTAAAAATTTATTTTAAAATGTGGGTCGCTACAGTAGTGACCCAGAGACACGAAAGGATGTGTTACGTCCGTCTATTACCGACCACCCTCCCCTCTCCTCCCACGTCATGTATCGAAGGACTTTCGTAAGACGTAGTCATGAGGTGAGACTACCTTCGTCACCCGACCGAAAACCCTCAACGATACGTTTATAGTATTATGGAACTACCCACCTATAGTTAGATCTCCTCACCCGCAAGGATCTGTCCGACATAAACGTACATCTCATTGTGGGTGTACCCTACGACTTGGATGTACTAAATTCCACTTTAACTTGATTACTTTATCCGGTCGGTCCCTGTCAGTCCGACCCCTCCTTTCTTGATCGACTACTACTTGTAAGATTTGGGTCCTTTACTTCGTCCGAAATAGACTGAACGACGTCGAAGATTACGTGTAACACTCACACGTCGCTATAGTCTCATTCCTAAAGTCATTCCTCTAGGTATTATGATATTTGCATAGCAACTCCCAAAAGCCAGCCCACTGCTTCCATCAGAGTGGAGTACTGATGCAGAATGCTTTCAGGAAGCTATGTACTGCACCCTCCTCTCCCCTCCCACCAGCCATTATCTGCCTGCATTGTGTAGGAAAGCACAGAGACCCAGTGATGACATCGCTGGGTGTAAAATTTTATTTAAAAATTGTATTCTTTTATTATAAATATTTAAATGTTATTATTTTTTATGTTGATGGGGGGGGGGGGGGGGATTTGGGGAAGAAGGAATCAAGGAAGGACAAAAAAGACAAAATTGAAAAATGTTGCTTTATAATGCATTTGTAGGACACAGTATAGTTTCCTTACAGAAGTCACCCCAAAAACTCCAACTTTGCCTTAAAATTGATGTTATGAAATTGCTACATATACTATTAATAAAGAAAACATGGCATCAGAGAAATAAAGAGGTTCAAATTGTTGACTTCCTTAAAAAAAAAAAAACTACCTGGCTGTTATGCTGATATAGAGGCGTTAATATTCTCTGAGTAGCTTATCCAGAACAAGTAGGCAAATCAGGCAAGTCAAAGTAAATTTGAAAGTTGGATTGAGGAGATGGACCCATGTGTACCCTGATCCACCATGAACTGAAACAGCTGCACCATCACCCAACCGGAGCAGTTACTTTATTACCTGCACCCATACATACAAGTTGTAAAGGAAAGACAGATGCATGGAGGCTGCCATTGTGGCCTCTCATTCTAAAAATGCTAGTTGTTTGGCTGGCATGCTGACCCTCTTTCTTCAATACCTTACAAACATGCAGACCAGGACTTCTGCCTTTCTCCAATTTTCTTGAACTGCATACCTGCTCTGGGTTGTTGTATTTATGAACATGCTAGCTGCCTGGCTGTCAAGCTGGTTTCAGTACTGGTCTGGGACAGGTATGCAGACCAGGAGTTCTGGCTCTACTCTTATCTGCATATGTGTTTCAGGTCAATTAATATAACCAGATTGATAGGCAGGCAACATACATTTTTAGAAGGTGGTCAGCAATGGCAACCTTCACATGACAGCTTTCCTTTGAAATATAGTTATGCGCAGTTCTTTATTGAAATAGGGCAATGTCCAATTTATTTACTGTGTTTAAAAACAGCAACAAAGTCTGCCCCTCTGTCTTGCAATAAATACACCATATGACCAAAAGGTTTGTGAGTACCTGACCATCACACCTATGAGCTGGTTGGACATGTTGTTCCAAAACTAGGAGTATTATTATGGAGTTGGATGTAAGAGCTTCCATTCTTCTGAGAAGGCTTTCTACAATATTTTGGGGAGTGTCTGTGAGAATTTGTCCCCATTCGGCCAATTAGGCATTTGTGAGGTCAAGTACTAATGATGAAGCAGAAGACCTGGCTTATGATCAGATTTCAGTTCACCCCAATGGTGTTCAGTATGGTTGAGGTCAAGTTGAGCTCCTCCACACCAAACCCATCAATCCATGGCTTTATGGAGCTGGTAGTGTTCAGAATTACATGCTAAAAGAGAAAAGGGTCTTCCCCAAACTCTATCGACAAGGTTGGCAAATGTCTTTGTATGCTGTAGCATTAACAGTGCCCTTCATTGGAAACACCTGAACCCCATAATTCATATACATGTAGAGGGGAACAGGGGCCAGTGACACCTTGTATAGTGGAACAAGGGCCAGTACGAGCTTGTATAGTGGAACAGAGGCCAGTAACACCTTGTATAGTGGAACAGGGGCCAGTAACATCTTCTATAGTAGAACAGGGGCCAGTAAGGCCTTGTATAGTGGAACAGAGGCCAGTAAGGCTTTGTATAGTAGAACAGGGGCCAGTAAGATCTTGTATAGTGGAACAGGTGCCAGTAAGGCCTTGTATAGTAGAACAGGGGCCAGTAAGATCTTGTATAGTGGAACAGGGGCCAGTAAGGCCTTGTATAGTAGAACAGGGGCCAGTGACACCTTGTATAGTGGAACAAGGGCCAGTACGACCTTGTATAGTGGAACAGAGGCCAGTAACACCTTGTATAGTGGAACAAGGGCCAGTACGACCTTGTATAGTGGAACAGAGGCCAGTAACACCTTGTATAGTGGAACAGGGGCCAGTAACATCTTCTATAGTAGAACAGGGGCCAGTAAGATCTTGTATAGTGGAACAGGGGCCAGTAAGGCCTTGTATAGTAGAACAGGGGCCAGTAAGATCTTGTATAGTGGAACGGGGGCCAGTAAGGCCTTGTATAGTAGAACAGGGGCCAGTAAGGCCTTGTACAGTAGAACGGGGGCCAGTAAGATCTTGTATAGTGGAACAGGGGCCAGTAAGGCCTTGTATAGTGCAACAGGGGCCAGTAAGACCTTGTATAGTGGAACAGGGGCCAGTATGACTTTGTATAGTGGAACAGGGGGCGGTAAGGCCTTGCATAGTGGAACAAGGGCTGGTAAGGCCTGGTATAGTGCAACAGGGGCCAGTAAGACCTTGTATAGTGGAAAAGGGACCAGTACTACCTTGTATAGTGGAACAGGGGGCGGTAAGGCCTTGTATAGTGGAACAGGAGCCAGTAAGACCTTGTATAGTGGAACAGGGGCCACTAAGGCCCTGTATGGGGGAACAGGAGCCAGTAGGACCTTGTATAGTGGAAGAGGGGCAGGTAAGACCTTATATAGTGGAACAAGGACCAGTGTCTCTGTTAGGGAAATTATAATACCTTGTATGCATTATAATTTGCCTGCGCTAATAAGCGCATTTTTCAGCTCTTTTGCATAATGCATTCCATCGACCTGTGTTGAAGCGGACACACACACACAGACACAGATTGCTTCATCTCACATAGCCGATAGCAGGGATATATTGTCCTGCCTGGCTCTCGCTGCTGTGTTTATTTATACTGGTCAGACAGGTTTAACAAAAGGAACATGGCTTCGCAATCAGCCAATCAGCCTCCAAGGCACAGTCACATGACATGAGCTCAAATACAAATATAACCAATCAATGATACACTTGATTACATTCAAACTATACAATAGGAAAGGCATGCATGTATGGGGGAGGGAGCTGACCGGCAGGGAAGCCATGTGCTTCTCTTCACAAAGCCGCACATCCATCACCCCAGACATGCAGTAACCTGCCAGTTACAATGAACCCCTACCAAATACAGTTCTTATAAAACTACATTCCATAAGGGTTATGCTACTGTTCCATTAAAGGGTAAATTACAACACAAAGGAATATGGCTGTAGATTTCTGTCACATTGATCAGATGCCACAGAAAGCCCACAGATCATTATCCTTACATAAAAGGCAATACTAATTCCATAAGGCAAGTAAACTGCCGCCAAGCAGATCGATCTGTACAGAAGACAGGGGCCCCCTGGTTGACGGTAATACACCCGCGCCACAGAACGTGCATTGCACCTCAAAGATCCGGACCAGCGTTTGCTCCAGCGATAACCGCACAGGGTGCCTGCTGGCCGGGATGATCGGGCGGTAGCGTGCAATTATCAATTGATGGAAGATATCCATTGTATGTGGCCTTTCCTCAGTATCGGTTAAAGCCATATTCGCTGTACACAGCGAATACCGGTAAACCAACACTGGGAGACACTGTGACAATACATAATACACCCTAAATTTCTACAACATCATCTGTCACACCAAGCTGTGTTCCTGATTTTGATCAGGCACTCTGTTCACAAAGTAGGTGACCTCCTTCGATTAACATATAGCGGTGAGTTATGGAGCTTTTCCTGCCCACTGCAGTGTAAGGAACAGCCCAGCACCCTCCCCGAGAGTGATGACTTCTACAGACCACCATTGTTTAACCTCTCATCAACCAGAGGTCATTTAATTCTAGATGTGCAGACCAAATGTAGAGGAATTGCACCCCTCCCATCTTATTTTTTTTTTATCCCCTCTTATAATTTTTGTTGGGTTGTCTGTAATAATTATGCTCACACACCCAGCAAATGCAGTATTGCTCTGCTGCTGCACACTAGGTCCATGTTCTGTAATGTCATCGGGAGCTAGGTGGTTATTGCAACCGTCCCCTGAGGAAGCGCCATTAGGTCCTTCCTCCTCTAGGGCTGTGATGCCTCAGCTAGTGCTTCCTGGGATATCATTATGGATATCACAAGAGGCTGCAGTAGGGACTGATGTCATTCTCACCTAGGCGAGAATGGAGGGAGGGATGATAAACAAGACCAAAAATAAAATAAAAGTGTCACTTTTTATGATTAAGGAAAGGGAAGGAATACAATGGGACAAAGGCGTATTTTGGAGTGAAGATTTATACTTCTATGACTAAATTGAATAATGTTTACATTTTTTAAGGACATATATTTTTTATTGTTTTACACATAAAAGTTCTTCATCGAATGTTTTCATTTTTGTCAGTGCCCTTTTATATCTTTGAGTTGCCATAACGCACATCACGTGTGTCTATGCTTTGTAGTGCCATTTATTTTGAATGTCACCCCAATGCAATAAGGCAACACACAGTGCGCTGCAACACATCTCAATGCAAAATAGTGCATTGTGTTAAAAATCTTGTGTCATGTCTGATTTTTTTAGCATACTTTGCAGTGTTGCTTTATCGCAATGCACATTAACATGCTGCAACAATGTCAATTTCATGTAAAAATTCAAACTTTTTTACAGTCGTGAAGGCCACAAGGCATCCCAACACAAACTAGTGCATTGCAGTGTATTGTGCTAAAAATCTTGTGCCATGTCTGATTTTTGGGGGTGTTTTATTGTGTTGAATTATCACAACATATAATGCACTATAAAAATGTACATTTCATACTTTTAGCTCAGTCCTGCAGGTTACAAAACTACATTTTGTACATTTTAACCCCTTGTTTATCCCTTAGTTAACCATAATTAGTCAATTCCTTCTTGCCTTGTTTTTTTTTTCTTTGCAGATTTTCATAAAACATTTGTAAATGACTTGTAATGGAACTAAAATAAAATAGAAGGGAATTCCTTGGGGACCCCCAGGTCACAATAACTAGTGTCCCCAACTCCCCATTAGAAGATTTCCTCTCTATTACTTTTCTGGGGACAACCCACAATTTGGGATTTTCTTTTACTTTCTCTTTCAATGATAATGGTAAACAGGACAAATAGAGGGGTGATTCTCCATAACGGGGGCACAGACAGCAATAAAAACTGACAGGGGTTCTAATCTCTCTCCACTCCATCCAAAACAAACAAAAAAAAGTTTTGCCTTTAGTTATACTTTTGTTCTTCTACGTTGATTTGAGTTTGAGGTGACAACTTTAAAAAATGCTTTTGTGCCAGAAACATGATTCTTGTGTCTTTGTAAAAGAAACAACTTGCAGAATAAATGTTGTAGTTAACCCTAATTAGCTTTTAACCCTAAAAATTGTAGTAACAATTCTAGATAACCCCTATTATTTTTATTTACTCCTCATTCCCTTCCACTAGTTTTTTTTTAAAGTGTTACTAAACCCACAACAGTAAAATCGGTCTGTATATGTAGTAAAGCATGCTTGTTATACTTACTGTGGAACCTAAGGGATTGATCCTCTGCATTGTGTAAAAAGGCTGTTTGATCCTGTCTTCTCTGATCCTCCCCTTCTTCCACTGTCCCCAACTCATCTCCTGATAGAACAGAGCCTCTGGGGCACTCTACACATGCTCAGTTTGGTGTGTATTGCTAGAGAGTTTTTTTTTTTCTTGGGATGGTGCATGTGATCAGCACAGGGCCAATCAGCACTGTCCAGACAGAGGGTCAGAGGTCCTGCAGCCTCATAGGACAACCAGGGTAGAATGAAAACTCCTCCTACAAGCTTTAACCAGACACTGATAGAAGTCACCAGACTGCTATATACTGCTGATGAGAAAAGGTATTTAGCAGTTTATATTTACTAAAATAATTGCATTTCCATGTTCTGTGTACTGTGAGAGACCAGATATAGTGAATGCAGGCTCCTGGGTTTAGTAACACTTTAACTGTTTTAGATTTTTGTTAGTTGTTGTAGGACTGAACTAAAGAGCCGGGGGGACATGGGGGGTTAACCCGTAATATATTTACTTACTCTTCATTTCTCTCCCCTGGATTTTTTTTTAATAATTTTAGATTTGTAGCATTTGTAGGGTGTTGAGGACCATGGGTGCCAGAGGACCTTGTCCCAGCATTGGTGGCCATTGTAAATACTGCAACAGTCTTTCTTTCTTAACTGTTAGACCTTGTGCACATGGAGCTTAAAAAAAACAATACAAAAAAAATACAGGTATTCAGCGTTTTTTTATGCCTGTAGAAGCACCTCTGTGTTAGCCTTTGTGGTCATGCACACATAGACATTTACAGGTGTATTTGAATAGGAGAGTGTACAGGCTGAACAAAATGCACCAAAGGTGCGTTCTGAGAGGAGCTTTTGAGCAGAAAAAACCTGCATGTAAATGAGTCTAAACGCTCATAAACATGTGCCTATGCATGTAAATATATTCCAATGGCCAGAATAAATGAACATTCTAGCTAGTAGAATGCCTATAAGCTCAAACACCATACGCGCATAAACGCACGTAAATACACGCATAAGCAGGTATATATTGTAGCTTTGGAGGCGTTTTTTCTGACAAATTCTGTCAGAAAAATGCTGCTCATTTTCGTAAGCCTGTGTGCACGAGGCCTTAAAGTGATACTAAAGTCTCGTTTTTTTTGTTTAAAATTAACAAACATGTTATACTTACCTGCTCTGTGCTGTGCTTTTGCACAATGCAGCCCCGATCCTCCTCTTCTGGGGTCCCTCTTCATTGCTTCTGGCCTCTCCCTCCTGCCGAGTGCCCCCACAGCATGCAGCTTGCTATGGGGGCACCCGAGCTGAGTCATTGCTCTGTGTGTCCATTCAGACACAGAGCCGTGGCCCGGCCACACCACCTCTCTCTCCTCATTGGCTCACTGACTTTGATTGACAGGGAGGGAGCCAATGACGCCCGTTGCTGTCTCAGCCAATGAAGAGGGAGTGTCCCAGACAGCCAAGCCTCTTGTGCAACATCGCTGGATCAAGATGGGCTCAGGTAAGTATTAGGGGGTCTGAGGGGGGCTGCAGCACACAGAAGGTTTTGCCTTTAGAACCACTTTATTTTACTTACCTTAACCCTCTTTGCCTTTTTTTACATTTAGGGGGAAGCCCTATGGACAGTCCTCGAAATTTCTCTCCTAGTGCCGCTGCTCATTTCTCCTTTGCATCATCACGCAGGTAACATAACATTCACATCTACCTTTTTGCTGTTGGCTTATAAAAGCAAGAAAAAACACTAATGTACCAAGCAAGCTAAGAACCCAAGGACAGCCATGGTCTGGAGACAATGAACTCCATGTGAATACTGAGTAAATATTCACAACAAATGCGTGTATTATATGTGCTTCAGCCGCTGTTATTTTCCTTTGCATTCATAATAACTATAATGAATATGTGATCTAATTATCTCTATTCTGAACTTCATTCCACAGTATAACTGTGTGTGATAAAAGAGCAGCATCATATATGTATCTAAACTCAGGAACAAAAATGTAATCTACAGTATGTCAGCGTACCAGTCCATAGGTGGTATCTGTCTTACTTTTCATTTTTCTGGATTTGTTCTTTATTTTTCACCTGGTGATTCTTCCAGTAACACACTTCTTGTCCTATAGTGACAACACTCACTCACTGTGCTGTATCTATGGAGGAGCAGCATTGTCAGCATGGGGTTGATTTACTAAGACTGGAGAGTTCAAAATCTAGTGCAGCTCTGCATAGAAACCAATCAACTTCCAGTTTTTAATTTAACTTTAACCACTTCCCGCCTGGCCTAATAACAAATGATGGCCGGGCGGTGGCTTCGTTATCCTGACTGGGCCTCTATTGTTGTCCTCTGGATAATTTGCGATAGCACGCCTACGGGGCGCGCATCGTGATGATCAGTGGTGCGGTTGGTCACTCTGACCCACCGCATTACTGATCTCGGTAAAAAGCTTCCATCGGAAGCTCTTTACCACGTGATCAACCGTGACCAATCACGGATGATCACGATGTAAACAGGAAGAGCCGTTTATTGGCTTTTCCTATGCTCGCGTCTGCAGACCGATCGGTGGCTCTCCTGACAGGGGGGTCTGCGCTTAGTGTTTATCAGCGCAGCCCCCCCTAGGATCTCCACACTGGACCACCAGGGAGCCCGCCCAGGGGCCACCAGGGAGAGCCCGCCCATGAACCACCAGGGAGCCGACGCTAGACCACCATGGAGATGATCAGGGAGCCCACACTAGACCACCAGGTAAGGGGTATAATGCCGAACATGGCTCAGTGCCAATTACAGATGCCACCCTAGACCACCAGGGAATGGACACCTCACAGTGCCCTGTTTCAGTGCCGCCTATCAGTGTCCACCAGTGCCACCTATCAGTGCCCACCAGTGCCACCTATGAGTGCCCAGTGCCACTTTTGAGTGCCCATCAGTGCCGCTTATCAGTGCCAGCTATCATTGCCTGTCAGCGATGCTTATCAGTACCGCCTATCAGTGCCCATCAGTGCTGCATATATGTGCCTCATCATCAGTGCCTGTCAGTGCCATCTCATCAGTGCCAATCAGTACTGCCTCATCAGTGCCCGTCAGTGTAACCTATCAGTGTCTATCCATGATGGAGAAAACATACTTATTTACAAAGTTTTGTGACAGAAACAGAGAAAATCTTTTTTTTTCAAAATTTTCGGTCTTTTTTTATTTGTAGCGCAAAAAAATAAAAAACACAAAAGTTGATCAAATACCACCAAAAGAAAGCTCTATTTGTGGGAACAAAATGATAAAAAAAATTTTCGGGTACAACGTTGCACGACCGCGCAGTTGTCATTCAAAATACGACAGCGCTGAAAGCTGAAAATCGGCCTGGGCGGGAAGGAGGGTAAGTGCCTGGGATTGAAGCGGTTAAAGGGTAACTCTACTTTCATGGTGAAAATTAATAGCAAATAAAGAAAATATAATATATTGTGTACAATTGCGATACAAGTCATATTGTAATTGAATGTTATTAAAAATGATCTTTCCTTTTCAATCTGCAGCCCTAGTAATTTTCTATAAATGCCATGCAATATGGCTACCTGGAGGTGTTCTGTACACAGAATGTGTACTGACCACTCCCCAGAAACATAATTTCCTGCTTGTGTGATTGGCTCATCAATTTCCCAGAAGTCTGCCTAACATACAAGTCAGATTTCCGGCATCTCCTGCAACAAAAATGTCATTTTTGGAGAGAGACTTCCAATAGGAATACGTCTAAAGGGATGCAGGCCCAGCAGCTTTCCTCATTAGTGCTCTGTTGCTGCACACCTAGTTCATAATTATGAAACCACTCCCATTAGACCCACTCAGCACAGAGGCACAGAGGAACAAGCAGTGATTTCTTCAGAATAACAAAAGTTAGGAATCTGCAACAAAGGATGTTATAATCCTTGTAATGTGCATAGAGCACCCAGAGGGGAATGTTTTTTTCTGAACAAAAGTGGAGTTACGCTTTAACTGAACAAGCTGAAGTTAGAAGCTGATTGCAATATGCATATGACTGGAAGTGTGTAAGGACTATAGAACAACCCCCCCCTCTCCTCATCTTCATAATATAGAGTGGTGTTCTGTAGTTTAAAAAAAAATGAGCAAGGCATGGCTGGATAATATTGTATGAGATAACACTGCAGAGTGCACAGTACAGCAATAGATTTCTTGCTGGTCTTTTATGGACTTATTTAACGTATACAACAAAATGCTTCCAATGGTATACTTAATAGACACAAATGGAGAAAATAAAAGAAGCTCATTATTAGGGTTTACATATACTTTTAATACTCAACTATGGGAGGAGATTTCATCTTTCGGTTCTATCTGCTGCCAGGGATAGGTCTTACTGTAAAGACATTGGTCATGTGATCTTAGCCAAAGAAGCTTAGGGATTGATAACCAATCAGCAGCTCTATCTAAACACAGATTCTGCCCCCTAAGCTTACATCATATGACCAGTGCCTCGGCATATGGTCACTTGATGGGTGCCAGAAGAGTGCCGGAAGTGCATGAAGAACAATGTGATTTCATTGGTATTGCAGAATTTTGGCTTGATTTTTTACATGAATGGGCTGCTAATTTTCCTGGCTTTGCTCATTTTGGGAAAGGTTAACAGAAAAGGTGGTGGTTTTTATTGTCATGCTTGATATAAAAGTGAGTTAAAAAATGATTTTGTTGATGCATAGTGTAATAGCGCTGAGGTATCATGGGAGGAGATACACTTGGATGTGAAAATACAGTTTTTTTTTTAACAATAAGTCTGCATTTAGTAAAATACAGAAATACTGATTTTGCTGCAACACTCATCTTCTCTTGGGTGCTGTCCCCTCTGCTCTGGACTGAATGATACCTAGCATGGGTTCTATGATACCTAGTATCATAGAACCCACTCTCTATGAGCCCAGGTCATCTCCTGGGGGTACTAATCACATTATCAAAGGGATCAAAGCACCATGCTGCAGAGAATAGTGCAGTTGCCACCACAGGTAGAAAAGGAAGAGGCCTTGGGACGTCACGTGAGCAGTCAGAAGACAATGGGAAATGAGGTGTGTATACAAAAAAAATGATAAAAACTTACATGTGTGTGTGATTCTGTGTGGTGCTCCAATGGGGGCTGTCCAACCTAGAGCGTAGCTTCAGTTATTGATGGTTACAGGTCCCCAAGTGATAGCAAGCTCCTTACTTGCAGAAAAGACTGCAGAGGCTAGGACAATGGCAGTAAAGGGAGATGTTAAAGTAGAATTCCAGGCTAAACCTAACTAGTCCTAATAATGCTCTTCCCCCCTTTCTAACACCTATGCTGACTAATGTTTGTAAGAAAGATGAATATACTTACCTATTTTCAACCGGCTCTAGTCCATTCATGTGATCTCCCCTGTGACATGGCGGCTGCAGGAGAAAACACTGGGAACTCCAAGAGCAGTGTCCTCACCCATAGGCTCCTATATCACATCCATTATCAGCACTTCTCCCCTGCAGCTGCCGCTGACTGGCATAGGGGAGCCAAATCACATAACCGGATCAGAGCAGGCTTAAAATAGGTAAGTATATACATCTTTCTTACACAAGTTTGTTAGCATAGGTGTTAGGAGAGGTGGAGAAGACATTTTTGTAGGATTAGTTAGGTTTAGCCTGGAATTCTACTTTAACCACCCTGAAACTATTACAAGAGTACTACTGGAACAGTAAAAGGGAAATCTAAAAACGTATGATAAGAAAATTTTGTGGGGTTGTGACCCAAAAAGATAACATTTAGGTGCCACTTAGGTAGAGAGGTAAAGTCCAACTAGACTGCTGTGAGTGCCGGCAGGGACAGGGGGCTCCTCCTAGCTCCAAGCTGCAGCAATGTCAAAGGAAAAGAACCATAAGCCGCACATCATGAAGCAGATCCATGTGCATTGAGTGAGATGAATGGCAGCCTCATCCCGGACTCCAGCCAGGCCACGCTCCAAACGCGTTTCGCTCCGCCCTTTATAGCTTAATCATGGGGAACCCATGAACCCCATGATTAAGCTCCAAGGGGCAGATAAAAATGCATTGTGTGTGTGGCCTGGCTGGAGTCCGGGATGTGGCTGCCATTCATCTCACTCCAATGATGCTCTTCTTGAAATGTTACTGTCGAACATTGTAGAGCTTAATACAAATGTTCATATAAAGCAAAGTCTAGCTAGCACCAGCCATAAGGTTTAATTTACTCACAGGTGTCAAACTGGCGGCCCTCCAGTTGTTGCGAAACTACAAGTCCCATGAGGCATTGCACGGCTGACAGCTACAAACATGGCTCTCACAGGCATGATAAGACTTGTAGTTCTGCAACAGTTGGAGGGCTGCCAGTTTGACACCCCTGCGAGCGGCAGCAAACAACTAACATATATAACGAGAAGACAAAAACACTAATTTAAAAGGCACAGAACAAAAATGGTTGTGTTTAAAATTGATTCCATGTCAACACATTGCAACATTTGTTCCCCTGGGCAATACATTGCAAAGGCTAAAAACAAAACCTATTTGATTTACGTCTAGTGCTAAAAAGGCCATAAACAATTAGAAAAGAGTATTTAAAATAAAACCCAAAGACCACTTGGGGGGGGGGGGGGGATAAAGGGGGATAGAACCCCTGTCAGGTTTTTATTGCTATCTTTTGTCCCCGTTCAATACGGTGACCACTTATGTTTGAGTCATCCCCAGAACAGGAAATGAGAGGAAATCTTCTGATGGTGACAGCTGTCTAAGAGGGCATTTGCCTCACTTGAAAGGGTTTTAACCATTCCCTAGTCTATCCAAGATGGCTTTAGATATATACATTAAAAACATTGATAGTAAAAAGTTTTAGATTTGAACCTGTGGGGGTGTTAGGACAAGTATGATCATTGGGGAGAGCACACTGAGTTCCCAGCACAGCTAGAGAACTGACCATGCTGTGCTTTCCTGCTTAATGTGGTCATCTTTTAATAGGAAAGCAGAGGGACTGGCAGAAACACCAGGGATTTCACACAGAGGAAGCAATACAAAGAGAACAGGATACTTTTTTCATACAAGTATATGGTACAGCAGGCATATATCAGGAATATAAAATGTTAAGTTTACAGATTCTTTAAAGCCTAACTCCAGGTTTTGTGTTACTTTAAATAGATTGTTTGGGCTTTAAAGCAGCAAGATGCATTCTTGTATTAAAAAAAAGTATAGACATCAAAATCAGACAACTAAAAATTGGATCCACTGGAACATGTTTATTTTCTCAGATGAGGGTAAGGTTCTTTTTTGAGCCGGCATCCAGTGACGTGATGAGTCACCCCTCTTACAGCATTTTCCACCCCCCCTTTTTTTTTTTCTTCCTCCCTGGTTTCCTCTCTAACCCAGCCTCCCTTTTCCTCCTCCCTTCACCTACTGTCCTTCTATCCCCTTCACACTGCCCCTTCCCTATACTTACCCTGCCTATAGAGCTTAAAGAGGAAGTAAACCCAAATGTGGTTTACTTCCTCTATGTTCCCCTGTAAAGTAGAAACATAATGGGCTAGTATGCATCGCATACTAGCCCATTATGTGCCACTTACCTGCAAATGAAGCCTGCGGCGTCCAGCGATGTCCCTGCTCTAGGCCGCGTCCATCTTCTGCTCCTCTTCCTTCCGGGGCGGCGACTCCGGTGCTGTGACTGGCTAGAGTCGGGTGACGTCACTCCCGCGCGTGCACGCGGGAGCCGCCAGTCATGGCACGATCTCAGTGGAGAAATGGTACGGAGGCCATTCCTTCACTGCTCATGTGCCGACATGACGTTGGCACAGCTTCAACAGTGCATATCTCCTGAATTGTACAGGTTTAGGAGATATGCAGTGCACCTACAGGTAAGCCTTATCATAGGCTTACCTGTAAGTTAAAGTGGTTGTCACAAGTTGACAACCACTTTAAAGGGAAAAATGTCCATATTCATAACATTCAACATACTCTAGATTGGTGCAAGTTCGAATATATAGGAGGCAGCCATCTTTGTACTTAATGGTGACTGTACTTTCTGATATACCTCTTGATCAGTGGCAGCTTGTGGTTTTTTGTTTGGGGGGGTGGAAAACATCCAACATCTCCCCGACGGCACCTCAAAGACCCCTAACCCCCCCCCCTGCTTACTGTTCGCTGTCTGCCGCTCAATCCACTTACCCCATCTAGGGCAGCAGGCATCGGCGGACAGGCTGCATCGGGCATCGTGTAGCGGGGTAGCGGCTCCTGTGCTTTCTCCTCCCCCCTCCTGCTCCACCATGCGTCTCCTCCCCTCCTCCTAGGCATCCAATAGGATTGCCTGCCTTTCAGCCAATCAGGTGACGGGTATCAGACCCACTTCCCGATTGGCCGGGAGGAGGATCAGTGTTGCAACAGGGAATATTTATTCACTGTTGCAACACACCTGAGTTTT
>BLSH010171324.1:1759515-1777040 GCA_018402905.1 Glandirana rugosa
GGCTGTCAGTAAATCAAGTGTGATCAATTTTCAGTGATTGGCACCATAGCTTGCAGACTCTATAACTTTCACAAAGACCAAATAATATCCACTATTTTTTTTTTTTTTTACCAAAGATAGGTAGCAGTATAAATTTTGGCCAAAATTTATGAAGAAAAATTACTAATTTGCAAAATTTTATAACAGAAACGAAGAAAAATTCATTTTTTTACAAAATTTTCGGTCTTTTTTTAATTATAGCGCAAAAAATAAAAAACCCAGAGATGATTAAATACCACCAAAAGAAAGCTCTATTTGTGTGAAAAAAAGGACGCAAATTTCATATGGGTACAGTGTTGCATGACTGAGTAATTGTCATTCAAAGTGTGAGAGCGCTGAAAGCTGAAAATTGGTCTGGTTAGGAAGGGGGTTTAAGTGCCCAGTTGTCAAGTGGTTAAGATCACATGACTAAGTGCCTAGGTTTTCAAACATGTGGCCAAGGCTAGAACGAAGTAGGAGGAGCTTATACAAATTCCACTTACCAGAATCCCAGGGAGGAAAAGAATTGTGTATCGAATCCATCTGATGATCCTGCCAGATATGCAAACAGCTCCTAACTTCCTCTACTAAGCTGACAACACTGCCCAGCAGCACTCTCACTGGAAAAGGGAAGGAAAGCATGTGGATCCATTCAGAATCCGATTGCTTTGCACAATGTAGTTCCTGAACAGTTTCAAGGGACAACCCTGCGATTAGAAACAATGGAAATGCTTTTATTTAGACTGTTTAATTGCTGTCCTCTTCACAAATTTTTATGCTTCTTTTTAATTTGCTGTATCTTTCTTCTCGCACTTTCGATGACGATCTGTACACATAACAGCTCTTTGTGCACAGGACAAACAGGTTGCTGAAATCAATAACACACTATTTTTACTGTAATTGGCAGTCATGCACGGGGCAGCTCACAGCAGCCCCGGGGGGGTAAAGTGCATGCAGGTTGTTTTGAGGTAATGATTTGTTATAAAGCTGAACTCCAGAAGACAATACAACATTCCCATTGAATCCAGTTATGGGTTATTTAAAACATCACAAAATGTATTTTAAATATGTATCTCCTTTAAATATGTGAGTCAAACTGTATATTGTCTTCCTGCAATCCTCAGTACAGCAGAACTGAAGCGGGCCATACATTATACAATTTTCTTGTTCGATTTCCTTTAGATATACCTTCAACTATGTGATGCAAGGGCCTGCCTGATTGCATACAAATTGAATGTGTTTAGGTTTGACTTCATATTATATGGTTTTGGTAAATCTAAAGGAAAACTACAAGAAAATTGTATTATATATGGTCAGACTTAGATTAGGAGAGGGAGGGCAAGGGCTAGGAAGCAATGTTACCTTATTTCATTGCTTTACTTCATTGCACAGTGTTTTTTTTCTAAAACTGTGAGCTTACTGACAGGAGGGGAGATAGATTGAGAGAGATACTCTAAGCCAGTTGTCTCCAAATTGAGGCCCTGGAGTTGGATGCGGCCCTATGCTTGACTTTATCCAGCCCTTGAGGCATGTTTCCTGCCACTGACACCAACAATGGGGCACTATTCCTTCCACTGACAACAAAAATGGGGCATTATTCCTCCCAACAACAACAAATATTTCTGGAGATCTGGCATTGTTTACTCCCACTGGGCACAATTTGCTCCCCCCCCTAAAGTCTGAAGGACAGTAAACTGCCTTGGAGACCTCTGCTCTAAACCCTTGGTGCCCAACATGCGGACCTTTTGATATGTGATGTGTGGCCCTCAGACCTCAGTTATCTGTAACGGTAACACTGATTAGGGTAATAGCATTGATCTCTACTAGCCTCATGTAACATTTTCCCAGTTTTGTATTGTCTTCTGCAGCCATCCTCAGCCAACAGTGTAGCATGTCCACACTCTCTGACCCTCATTTCCTCTATTAGGTCTGCAGTTTCTGACAGTCCCCTCAATCATTATATATATACTGAACATTATGTGCGGTCCTTTGGTGATGTCAGGGGAAACATTTGAGGTCCTCTTTAGCTCATAAGTTGACAACCACTGCTCTAAACCGTGTGGTGAGCCCCCTTTATCGTCCAGTCAGCAGGCAGAGGGTCTGTGACCAACCTGTCAGAAAGCCTTTGCAGTAACTATCATTTTTTTCTGTTACATCATTTGCGCAGGATGCCTAAAAATGACTGTGCAGTCCAATAGGCAACCAGAATCATACCAGGTGCTCTCAGTTATCAGCACTCAGTATGTAGCTAGGTACAACCCTTCTCCTTCTCTGCAACATAAGTCTGGATGAGGATATTTGTACCAGGGGGTGAGGATGGTACTGTGCTGCCACAGAGCACTGGCCGGGAAGAGTAGGAAGCAGCATTTTCACTGAGAGAAAAGGGTATTCCAAAACATTTTCAAGCATTATGAAGTCATAAATTGGGGTAGAAGTATAAATAGGTATAAAATGGTGTAAAACTTTTATTGGGCTTTAAAGCTGAATTCCAGGAATTCAGCTCCTTTGTGACAAATGAAGGCACACTATGAGTTAAGGCCACAGAGGTGCATGACACCTCCTGGGCTTAGCATTATTATTTATAGTACTCCAGGAAGACTGCTATCGGTATAATTCTGGGCGCCCAATGCTGATCCTTCTGAGCTATGCATCTTGAACAGGAGATGCGGTTGCTATGCCCGCCCCTCCCCTCCTCCTGCCCATTCACAGAAGCCTCTGTACTAATACATTCACAAAATACAAAGGCTTCTCTAAATTGGCAGCAGAGGGGAGGTGCTGGCATAGCTGCTCTGTGTGCCGTTCACCTCTCTCAGAGCCCTGACTATCTCCAGTGTAATTCCCAGCAGAGCAATAAACCTCTCAGATATAAATAATAGAGATAAGCCCAGGAGCTGTCATGCAGCTCCTTGGACTTAACTCAAAGTATGCCTTTACTGTTTACAAAATGGCTGAATTCCTGGAATTCAGCTTTAATGACAGAGAAGGACATTTAGGTCACCCACCTGACTATGCTCTCTGGCAGGGATGTCTGGATCACAAGATTGGCGTAACAGAATTATAAATCATTTGATACAGTTATTGTACAGTATGTGCATTTCAGCTCTGTGTTTAGCTGTTTGCCTGGAGTTCAGCTCTACATTCTGGTGACTATGTTTATCCCTTTTGTGTAATTAAGCACCATGTCTCCTAATAAGCTCTAGGTATACTGTCTCTCAATAATACATGGGTAAATGCTCTTACTTTTTTAGCAGGACAGATGGCCGCCGTTGGTCCCTTGCCTCTCTTCCATCATCAGGATATGGAACAAATACCCCAAGCTCCACTGTGTCAGTGAGTAATATATCCTTTTAAAGTGGACCTAAAGTCTAACCCTGTGCTCACATTTACACCTTCACAACTTTGGTTCCTGGCACACAAGCACAGCTTCAGCAGTGCATTACATGGCCACTTCAATAGGTGACATAAAGGTAGAGCCAGCCAGTAGGTAGCTCTTCTGAATACACACCTTGCTGTTTGACAAAGCCCATTTTCTCTAACCACTGCAGATGTTTTGTAGTGCCAGGAACCAGAGGTACAGAAATTTGATGACCGGGCATGGAAACCAACCAAAAGAACTCTTTCAGCTATTAAAGGACATCTGTTATGAAACAAATATTAGTCCGCGCTCCTAATCTGCCTGCTTGTGCTCAATCAGAGACTCTAAAGCCAAAAGGATCCTCTTGATAGCCAAATGGCTTCTATTTTTGGAAAGGCAATGGCAGTCTAAAGTTACTGATAGACAACAGATTGCATTGGAAGGATCCAATCAACACACAATCATCCTGTAGGGAAGTTGGATTTTAAATGTTTCTCTTGGTTCCTTATTTTCATCTTTCTTTCTTCTTTGAAGTCCTCCTCCTCATCTCAGGAACGTTTGCACCAGCTTCCCTTCCAACCCACCCTGGATGAACTTCATTTCCTCTCCAAACATTTTGGCAGCACTGAGAGCATCCCTGATGATGATGGGGGACGAAGGTCCCCTGCAGTGAGACCCCGGTCTCGAAGCCTGAGGTCAGTTGGTGGTTTAAGGATATTATTCTGCTCTGAATTATTATCAGTCTGTGTCTCTGTACTCTCAATGTTCCCTTACAAGCTTATTTGTGGTGAGCTAGTCTGACTCAAAGTGACCCAAATTGTGGCCCATGCCCTTTTCACTTGTTAGCTTCTAGGATCATTGAACCCTATGAGAAAACACACCTTTGATTTTTTTTTTTATTTTAAAGTGTATCTAAAGGCAAAATGTTTTTTTCATTTTGGATAGAGTAAGGGAGGGTTATAACCCTGTCAGTTTTTTTTTGTTAGCTATGTCCCATTGATGAGAGGTCCATTAGCTTTCTGTCCCATAGCTAAAACAAGTGAGGGAATCATGTTCTGTCACCAGGGCTGCCAGAAATAATGTCTCCATTGGAAGATTTCCCCTCTATCAGTGTTCTGATGTCAACCCACAATTTTGAGATTTTCTTTACGTTTACTTTCAATGCTAATGGTAAACAGGACAAATAGAGAGGGTGAATCTCCCAAATCTCTGCAAATTAAGGCCATCAGAACTAGTGTCCCCATTAGAAGGTTTCCCCTTATTCATTTTCTGGGGAGAACCCAAAATTTGGGAATTTCTTTTTCTTTCATTGATAATGGTAAACAGGACAAATAGAAAGGTCGAGTCTCCTTAATAGTGGTACAGACAGCAATACAAACTGACTGACAGCTGTTCTAATCCCACTTCACTCTATCCAAAACTAAAAAAAAAGAAAAAAAGTTTTTCCTTTAGTTACATTTCAAATTGTTATGTGTATTGAAAAGAGTCTGAATAGGAATTTGCCCTGCTAAGTGTTAGGAAAGATTTTGGGAGCACTAATCATACATTTCAATGAACTCTAAAGGCAGCAAGTTGGAGCGCCACTCCAACTCCGATCTGGGCTTTTCTGAGAATAGCTGGAAACAGTTAGGGCTCACGTGCTCTCAGGGGAGGGCTGGCAGCCGTAGGCCTGGGGGGCAAGTCCAGTCAAGTGGCCCATTGAACCACCAAATCAGCTCACCATCCATGCCCACCCAATGGGCCTAGCGGGATCCATGGTAGGGCCGGCCCTGGGCGCCTCCCCTTTGCCTGAAGTTAGTTGGTGGCTGCGCCCCTGGGCCCTATTTCCTTCCTCCACAAGAAAAAAAAAGTGTGAGCGGGCAGCAGCCATCGGCCATTTTAAATGTAAGTTAGAGTGGCCTGGGGGGCAATTGCCACCCTACCCCCTGGGCCAGCCCTCCCCTGCGTGCTCTACTAGGGCCCATATACTCCTACTCCTAATATGGCTGGGCAAAACTAGATCAGATTTCACGGTACTGTAGATAAACTTTGTGTAGTTGCTTTGAGTTACTGAATTTTTATTGAAGAAGCAGCATTAATTAGTGTGAAAGAATGTATTTCTGAATGATTCTTATAAGTTCATTCCACCTTTCAGTAAAAAAAGAACAGATCCAGTGTTTTCTGATGATCACCAATATAAGAATATCAGATGATTTTTGTGATGATGGGTTAGCACAGGATGAAGCATCAGGACTGGGAATCATATGACTTTCTGTGTCACTGGTTTGCCAATCTGTCTCAAGGCGTGTCTTTATTTTGCTCATTAGCAATTCACCAGACTGTTGGATATAGGAGTGAGCTATCTATATAAGATTCAATGCACTATACTTGTCAGTTGAATTGCCCAGAAGTATGCCAATCTCTGAAGGGTTTGGCTTCACTCACGAGTAGAATTTGGTTATTTTTGGGGATCATGGTGTTTTGGAGTTTATATAATGCAGATTCACTGCAAAATGTTGGCAATGAAAGAAAATCTAAAATGCTTTCTCCATCTTTGAGTCTACCACTGCTTATCTAGCATTGGTAACCTCCATCCCTGGCTCTACCAATGGTATATTATAACAGATATGGGTGGTTTCAGTGGGTGCTGCCCATACTTATTATTAAGGTGAAACTCCAATCAAATTAAATTTTGTTTAGTTTTAGAAGTATAGAAATATTACAACACCTTTTAGATTTTTATTGTCATCCCTAATGGAGGTTCACTCTCACTTTCCTTCTTTTTCCGGTTTGTCACGCAGTGGCACAGGGAAAGAAAAAATAAGAGTCTCCACAATGTGCAAAAAAAAACCTTGCAGAAGCCCCCCCCAAGAGAAAAAATGAAACACAGATTCTAATCCTTCATCACTATATCCAAAAGAAACAAAACAAAAATTCTGGAGTTGTAATTTCAAACAACAGTAGGAAAAATAATGTGAGGGATGCATACGCACACCTATACAATGACATTTTCCATTTCATTCAATTTGGAAGTCAATATCTCTTGCCCTAGAAAGTCAGCAATGGGCCTTACACTGCAAACGTGAGCACACTTTTACTGTGTGAAGGAGCATAGTTAGTAATTCAATGGCATTTGAGTTCAGGGAAACATTGAAAATTCTTGGTGACCTTGTCCATTCTTTTACAGCCCTGGCCGGTCGCCCTCATCTTATGACAATGAAATAGTGATGATGAATCATGTCTATAAGGAGAGATTCCCTAAGGTAAGGGTATTGTTTCATTACATATCCATCTTCTAGGAGAAGTTCTGTATAATTGTTACTGTATGTGTATGGAACGTACTGTATCCTTGATTAAATATCTTCTCCACTCAGTCATTGCTACCTAATGAGATAATCAACTTTGGTCTTCTCAGGCCACGGCGCAGATGGAAGATCGACTTCGGGTTTTCATCTCCAACTTCTCTCCAGAGAATGTTCTACCACTGGCCGATGGGGTTCTTAACTTCATCCACCACCAGATTGTGGAGCTGGCCAGAGATTGTCTGACCCGGAGCACTGAGGGCATGATCACCAGTACATACTTCTATCAGCTGCAGGATAACTTGGACAAATTGCTACTGGATGTAATTATCAGAGACAAAGGGGTAGACTGGGAAGGGGTGGCACCATAAAGTCATTTGTTCACCATGCTGGGCTGGCTCCCTCTATCGTTACAGCCCAGTCATTATTGTAGCCTCTCTTGATAGCTATCAGAAAAATCATCAGTCATTTAGGATTCTTGAAGTGAGTAACCAATCATGTAACCATGCTTCTCTGCTTCTCTTCTGCAGGCTGTGGAACGATCTGAAGGCTCTGAGGTGGCTTTCATCGCCCAGTTGATGAAGAATCTTCTCATTATTATCTCTCGGCCAGCTCGTCTGCTAGAGTGCCTGGTGTGTAGTTCATTTTTTTGGGAAACAAAAGCCAAACTGGGGCTATTGTATACACACCCTACTTTATAATTTGTTAATGGAACAAGCATCGTCACTAAAGCCAAAAACTTCACCAAAATTCAATGTCCTCTCTCTCTTTTTCTTAAAACTGTGCCCTCTTTGACCTAGTATACAGGATCATATGGTATACCATAGCATCAATGGGTTTGAGTTAAGAACATCTTTATAGCCCTTAGCCTCCCAACTGCCCCATGGATGACTGGAATTATCTAGGCAGGTGCACACCTACTGCCTCAGATCTTTTTGACATCCCATAGTATCTGTACAAACAGCAGTAGTGGTCATCTTACCAGTGTGCAAAGTTTTACTTTCAATAAACTAAAACTTGTGTTTTCAGATACAAAGCCAAATACCATTTTTTTGAGTTATGGAGAATGTTTTTACTCATGCCTATACAGAAGTATATTTTTAAATTGTGAAAAAAAAATTGCTGAAACATTTAGGGACATTTAGGGACATGCAAAGAGACCATCTATCTTTTTAGGGCAAATTGATTTATATTTTGTTTTCAGGAGTTTAACCCTGAGGAATTCTATCACTTACTGGAAGTGGCTGAGGACCAGGTGAAGGAGGGCAATCTGAAGACAGACATACCCCAATATATCCTTCGTCAGCTTGGACTTACCAGGGACCCTTTCCCAGGTAAGCCACTCTTAGATTCCAAGTACACTGGTCTGTGGTTGTGCCTGGACCCCTGGGGCCTGCAGCTTATGTCTAGTTGTTTTGGAGCCAAGAAACGTTATAACATGAGCATGATAGAAAAACAGAGCAGAGCAAGATTTGAAACATAGGAACAGTGCAGACACACAGCACATCAGGTACAGGATCAGAACACATAAACAAGAGCATACCACATTGCCGGATGATGATAAATATTTCTCAATGGAGTGCACTTAAGTTAGGTGAATGTACAGATAGACTTGCAACAGGATAAACGTCAGATAGGCACAGACAGGGTTCCAGTACACAGTATACAGCCAGTAACTTAGTTGCAACTGGGACCAACAGGATACATATTCAAACAGACAGAATCAAAAGCAAAGTCAATATAGGTCAGGCTATAGTATCAGAATAAATTGAATACAGGTGTCACAATCTGGGGTCAGGCTCAAAGACCAGTAGCTATAGCAGTAGCGGGACTACCACCGAACAGCAGGATAGGTACACAGGCAGTCACCCTGGCAGATGACGCCGACTCACCTGAGGTGCGGATTCTAAGTACAAATTGGTGTTCACCAGAGCTCCTGATGGTGGAGATGGAGTTGGCTGTGTGTTAGTTCCAGGTTGCAGTCCTCAGCATCGCCCCACCAGGAGGTGAGCAAGCTGGGGTCCAGAAGCGGTTAAGCAGGTAAATATCACACAGAAGCATAAGGTTAAAGGTCAGTAATGAGTAGTTGCATGTTGGGATCAGGCAAAAGCATAGTTAAGGAACAAGCCAAGGGTCAATAATGAGTGGTAGCAAAATATGGATGGCAGCAGGGAAGATGAGAGCAAGATACTGGCTAAAGGGAGCATAATAATCTAGCAAACAGGAAATGCAGCGACATGGCTTAAATCAGGAAGTTCATAGGAGGAGCAAAGGCGTTCAAGGCTCAGCAGAAGTCAAGACACAAGGCGGGATTGTCCAATGGATCAGACAGGCTGCTGTCCAGCATCTCAGCAAGAAGAGTCATTGCTGGACACAGCAGAGGTCTTGGGTTCAATTGCAGACCCTGACAACAAGTTAGGATCAGAATAGAGGTTCGATAAGGATGAACCAGAAAGAAGGGCCTAGCATAAATGTAAAAACATACAGATGCTAAAGCGCCACAGTCAGTACAGACTAACTCCGATAGATGTCCCAGCATTGACTAGTGAGGGCAAAGCCCCTACATAACCACCAACCCAGAATAAATAACCACAGGTGATGGCAGATGACAGAGCAGGCCTGACAAGGAGAGAACATCAGGCATAGGACATTATAGGGGATCACATACCTTAACCGTTACAGGTGGTCATGTTAAATGCCTCCATGATCTTTCCTTCTACCGTTGTAGTCATAACAAGTCTTAAGGTTCAATGCATAAATAATCTGCTATGCGGATGTCCTAAGCATTCACACAGGCACAACAAATCATCCCTGCACTGTTTGTAATATTATTATCTCCTTTGATCGACAGCTTAATCTAATGGCCATAATGTGTTATTTTTGGGGATATAAAATTGTAGAGGGCAAAACTGGGACAGGACTTGTGGAGGCCAACCTTTAAACTGGCAACTTGTTTTCTCTGATTGCTAGTCCGTTTTCTCCACTTACCAATCCACTGTCTAATACTAATAAAGGAATGGGACATAAAACCGAAAGCCTGGTACTGTGCCATAACTTTCCACAACAGCATTGACTTTACATGCTGTGAGGCATCATTGTCCATGTCTGAATTTAATTCAATTGGGTTGCTGTGTAAGGAGAAGAAAAGCCTAACTATTAATTTGCTGCTGTATTTGCACAGAGGTTGTAGCTGCTGAGGAGCCAGTCAGCGTGGAGACACACACACCAGAAAGCGAGGACATTGTAGAGGTGAGATTGATACACATCAGCTTTGTAATTCATGATTTGAAAGAATATTGCAGTAGAGACTCTACATTGTAACACCATACTAACAGCAGTAGAGTGATTCATTTTTTTCATTCAACCAGCCGGGTTTTCTCCCATCCACACATTCAATATGGATGGTGGAATTACTCCTGCTGAACTATTGTATTCCGCCAACAGGGAACCTTCCCTGCCGGCAGAATACAATAATCAGTGTTGCCGACTATGGCCGACGGCACTGATCATTTGGGAGAAATCTGTCAGGATGGTTGTACACAAGTTGATTGATTGGTTGACTTGTGTACAACCAGCTAGCCCATACATGGATCGAAATTTGTCTGGTCAATGCTGAATAGGACTAATTTCGATCCATGTAAGGCCAGCTTAAGCATCACAAGACACCTGCTCTTCTATTGTTACCATTAACTTGATATATATTTCTAGAGCACTATTCTTGGATGGCCAGACAGTGATACCAGGTTTCATCTGCAGCTGGCTTTTTTTTCTCTTTACATAGGAAAGGTGTTTGTTAATTCTGTAGTCTTTTAACTTTTCTTGCACATATAATATCTCAATGTATCTTAGTAGAGTTACCTTAGGCTTCTCTGTGAACCTTGTTTTAGGGAAAAGGAGGTGCAGTCTCAAAGCCCATAAGACCGCCAGAGGAGAGCGACTTTGAAACCATTAAGCTGATCAGTAATGGGGCCTATGGGTGAGTGTACCTTGTCAAATGCAACACTTTTGCACTACAAAAAGAACATGAACGATAGACTTTGCATAAGGTTTGGGGGTCACTTTTTACACTTTTTACAGACAAGTAGGTTTCAATGCTTACTGAAGGGTTAGCACACCAAATATAAAAACAAAGCTATAGAAAGAGGAATATAAGAAGTTGAGGTCTTTTCTATAGCAACCAATCGGGGTTTAGCTGTAATTTCCCAATCTGTACTAGAACATTTGTACTCTTACTGGCTCAACATCATGTGGTCAATTTCTTAATTTTTGTAGAATGCTTCTATAAGTATATAAAGCCTAATGTTTTAAAAAAGAAAACAGTCAGTTTGTGAGCTGAACCAAACTTTACATTATCCAGATTGTTAAATATTGTAGTTTAAAGTTTTGGGCCTATGTGCCCAGATCATAAAATGGCTTCCTCGCTCAAAGGCAAATAGTCATAACTGGGCTTATGCAGGAAACTTTATATCCAGGCGAAAGCTATCCCCCTCCATCCCTATTTAGCTGTACTCACTGATCTGAGCCTAACGCATCCAGGTATCTAGCATTTTCAGGAAGTCAGCGATGTCCGTTACCATATTTCCCATGGCATGGTATCCCATTAAAATTTTATTTTTACATTTGCTTCTGAAATTGTTTCGCTGCTTCTTGCAGAAGTGTGCACAGAGCTAGAAGTCAAAAAGGCAGTCTGTTGCATAGTGGATATGGTCAATCCGCGAAATGAGGAGAAAAGAAAAAAAAAGTATAAGTAAGTTACTAAAAGTAGTGAAAGAAAATTTGAAGAACTTGACCTTAATAACCAGTCTTAAAAAAAGGTAACCCCTGACTGGTTGCTTTGGGCAAAAACTCCAATTAACTTTATGATCATTCCTACTGTTCTACACAAAGTCCTACGGTTTACTTCACAAACTAGAAGTTGCATGCCTTCAGAGATGTCGTGGATGCAATGTTTCTTATTACAACATCAGGGCTGACTGTGATTATATTTTAAGTACTTCCCATTAAGAACCTATTCTGGAAGTTGTGAGCAAGTGCATTGACAAGGCCTATCTTAAAATCTACAGAAGCAGGTTAGAACGTGCCATGACATTTGTGTACATTGTTGTGCAATGTACAGTATATATTCAGTATACAGAATTGAATTTGAAGGGCTAACCTATAAGTTTCAAAGAAAGTTTTTAATGTTGTGTGGTCCCCTCACTACAGGGCTGTATATTTGGTACGACACCGGGAGACCCGACAGAGGTTTGCTATGAAGAAAATCAACAAGCAGAACCTTCTCCTGAGGAACCAGGTCCATCAGGCCTTCGTAGAGAGGGACATCCTAACTTTTGCACAGAACCCTTTTGTGGTCAGTATGTTCTGCTCCTTTCAGACCCGCCGGCATCTCTGTATGGTCATGGAGTATGTGGAAGGTGAGGCTCAAGATATGTACAGTTAAATAAAAGCCCTACCCCCCAGCCCAAAGCGGTTTATTCAAATATTAATGTACATCTACACTCCAAAGTTTGGTGTGCTTTAAGATGTAGCAGTTTTGCACATACTGTATTTATTTATTAATTCTGGCCAGGGCTACCAAAAAATATTATACTGAAAAAAGTAGAACTCCAGGATTTTTATTTTTAATTTTTATGTTCCTCCTCCTGTATTAAAAAAAATAGTGCCATTCTTCACATACCTTCTCAGTGTCCCAGCATTGTCCCTAAGGTCCTCCTTAGTCCAGCACTGACAGTCCTCTTCAATGCAGACAGATACCCTGTCATCTTGCCTGGGATCACAGTACTGCAGGACTCAGCAGCATTTGCATGTCATTATATGAAAACTGCTCAGTCCTGGAGGATTACCCACCTCCTTGTCATCACCTGAGAAGTGCTGGTGACATCACTGAACTGAGGTATGTATCAGGTTTAATTTGAAAAAATTCTTTGGGGGCATTGAAGGACCAGGGAGGGGTTAACAGGTCTGGAGTTCCACTTTAGGTCAGGTTAAGAGGACATATTGCACATTGATATTTTGTATTCTCATTTTGAGCCAGTGGAGCTTTACGCTTCTTTGCATGTATTTTCCAGTATCTCCTTCTGTCTAAAAAAAAAACAAAACCTTGGTTTATACAGAACTCAGCAGGTCAGGCTCCTAATGTATTGGCTATGTGGAGCAAAGCAACAGGTTCACTGTAGTACTGACCTACTTATCATCTTTCGTGTCTTGATGCATATTCCTTATACCAGATTGTAGTCGATGATACATGTTTTTAGGTTTTGCTCATTTTATTGTGAAAATAAAAATGTTTTATTTTATTATTTTATGCACTATCTTTTTGTTGGGAGTATATGGGAAGTTTCTATTCTCCGCTTTAATAATGCCCCACCATATTGCTGCACATACTTACCTCTGTTTGCTCTCCAATTTTATAGATAGTTTAATAAATAAAAAAAAATAGTGTAAAAGCTTAGGAAAATAAAAAAATGATCCACAGCTGCTATGTAGGTATTGCTATTGAGTTGTACCATAAGAGAGAGAGCAATAAAGAGCTTACAACTGCGTCTTAGCACAGGTACTGTTATATGGGATAGCAAAAGAAATAGCATGGGTCACTTTGAAATAATCTAGGCTTTATGTTTAGGTATCAGTGCTCTATGAAGAATTTCGATTCCCAGCCTGCCTCCTTTGCAGTTTATTTGTTTCTTAAAAAAGACCAGTTTGTCTCCTGATTCCATTATGCCATTGATGGGGTGTTTGTATCATTTTATATTAAGTGTTTTTCTGTACTCTAACTGATTCTGTGTTCTGTCCCTTGCAGGGGGTGACTGTGCCACACTTCTGAAGCACATTGGTGCCCTTCCACTGGAGATGGCACGGCTATATTTCGCTGAGACTGTATTGGCTTTGGAGTACTTGCACAATTATGGGATAGTTCACCGTGATCTGAAACCTGACAAGTGAGGACCAGTCTGTGCATATAGCATAATTGTGTACATACAAGCAAGGCATTTTTAGCAACAGTGGATTATTTTTTTAATACCCCCCACCCAACCATATGCAAGGGTCAGATTGTGGCGTACTTAGTGAACTGCAAAAAACACAGGGAAAGTAATGGGGTGGCTTGAACGACAGACGTGCTAGGGAATTGATTATATTAATATAGTGTTTGAAACAGAAGAGAGTTGACAATTTGCAGGAAAATAAATGGCATGACTGACAATTCATAAGCTGCAAATGGACAATCACATAATGTATGTAGGCAACAAATGGGCAACCGTTATAAAAATTGGATTTTTGTACCTACCTTAAAATTATTTTCTCAAAGTTCAATGAAGGGCACAGCACCCTCCTCTCTGATTGAAGGACACAGCACCCTCCCCTCTGATTGAAGGACACAGCACCCCCCCCCCATGTGCTTTGTTTGTTACCAGTTGTTCTACTGCTTTTTGATTAACTGAGCTGCCTCTAGCATATGAGTGGTTTGACCCCCACCAGTGGCCGCCCCTAGGCTGTGCTTTTGTTTTTTGCTTAGTGTCATACTCCTAAAGATCTTGGCTGTGTCAAACAAAAAAGAAAAGCAGACAGCAAACGGGCAATAATTACAATGTGGGCAACAAATGGGTAAAGTGACAATGTTTGGTCATATCACCCAGCCTGTATCCCTAATCTGCTACTCAGCAAAAATCAACTTTCAGAAAAAAGATTCCATCCACCCTCCATGCAAAAAAATGTATCAGACCTCAGAAGCAGAGTGGTGCCTAGTGCAAAGGAATGGGAAGTGCTCCCAACTTCCCATTCCTTTGTGTCATGTGACACATCAGAGCCAAGGAGGAGCCTACAAGATCTTCCCTCTGCTTTGCAGGGGTGTACACAGGGCAGGCACATAGTTCTAAGTTCTACATGGTTATTTTTGCAGAGTTGCCGACAGAGTAAACTTTGGTGTTACCGGGAACCCCAAAGTGTTAATGTGCAGGGGCAGCATTTCTGGCCCAGGTCACTTGCTCCTGGCTTACTCTCATAGAGCACTCTACAGCTGGCTGTACCCAGGGCTAAGAACACTCGTCACCCTGCCCATACTATACCACTGCATTAGTGTTTTTATAGTCATGAATATAGCAAAGGTGTTTCAAAATTCTAGTGGCCTCATTGAAAAATGTGAAGGGTAAGTACCACCTACTGTACACACATTATACAGATACCTACTATATATATTCAATGTTTATACAGCTTAACACAGTTGTGGTTATAAAAGTATCTTCACTATCATACACACATTGTTCAATGCTTCCATTGGTGCAATGAGTAAGGAAAAAGACATGTAGACAAAAGACTAGGCTGGACCCTCTCCGTAGGTCAGACCCAGTAGTTGATGCCTTTTGCTTCCATAATGGTATATATTCGTATGTATAATCTGTGTCTTTCTCTGTTAATGTCTGACTTATCTGAATGTCTGAAGTATCTTTACTCCTTTCTGTCTCTGTTCTTTTTCTCACTTCAGTCTTTTGATTACTTCCATGGGCCACGTAAAACTAACTGATTTTGGCTTATCCAAAATGGGGCTTATGAATCTCACCACCAATTTATATGAAGGACATATCGAGAGTGAGGCCAGAGAATTCCTGGACAAACAGGTGATAATAAAGGGCTACTTTAAATTATCAATGTCATCCTGTGGTAGGAGGGACAAGCTCCATTATACACATAGCTTCCCTTGTCTTTGTCACCCTGTGGTGGGAGGGACTGTCACGTACCTGGTAGGTGAGCCTGACTTATGCAGTAGGCAGCCTCTCTTACTAACCCTCACTACTGACTCGGGAACCCCTGGTAGAGCAGACAGGTGGCTCGGGAGTGCAGGAGAGCACGAGGGTCGGACTGGGTCACTGGTGATAGTAGATGGTCCATTGGAACGCTCGTGCAGCTGGAGCGTGGTCGTACAGGCTGGGTCGGTAACTGGCTGGTGGTGCGGTACAAGGGTTCAGGCAGGAGCGTGGTCGGGTTCAAGCAGAGTTCGTTAACAGGCTGATGGCATAAGTACAGAAGGATCAGGCAATCGGATGGTCCTAGGCAAGCCAGGGGTCGGTACAGGCAGAGTTCAGACAAGGTCGGGGCAAGCCGGGTCACAGGAATAGATAACAGGTTCAGGTCGCTCATAAAGATGGGTCACACGCTGTAGATCAGACAACACTTGCTGCAGGGTTTGCTGAGCAGAAATAGAGCCGTTTGGCGCCCTTTCCGGCGCGCACACGAACGCGCGGAAGCGCTCAAATAGACAAAAACAGTGCCCTTCTTGCAGGATCTTCTCTAACAGGGACAGACTCCATGCCACAAAGCTCCTCCTGTCTGTGTCACTCTGTGGTTGGAGAGACAGACTTCATGGGTGGGAAAGACTTTTAACATACTCTGTTTTATAATAAAAAGTTAACAACTAGAGGAACATATTTTTTCTTGTATCCTAGGTTTGTGGGACCCCAGAATACATTGCTCCAGAGGTAATCCTGCGGCAGGGCTATGGAAAGCCCGTGGATTGGTGGGCAATGGGCATTATACTATATGAGTTCCTGGTAGGCTGTGTCCCTTTCTTTGGCGACACCCCTGAAGAGCTGTTTGGTCAGGTGATTAGTGGTGAGTATCTCTTATCCTCCTGTCTAATTATCATACAGTGTGTTTAGCTATCTCATCTGTACATTTCTCTGCTGTCCCTATCTGATATATTGTCATATTTTGAGCAGTTATAATGCACAGTCATCATAGATCTCAATGTAGTCTGGCAGTTTGGGTCAGCATTTGAGCAGATCTGAGAATAAGTGCTTTTTATGGACTTGTAGTTAAACTTGTTTGATTTCCTAAAAAAATTGATTATATATATGTCATGCTTAATTCTCTTGTTAATTCTCCTTGTTTTTTCTCTTCCAGATGACATAGTCTGGCCGGAGGGAGAGGAAGCACTTCCAGCTGATGCCCAACATCTTATTTCTAGCCTTCTGCAGACAGACCCCTTACTCAGACTAGGCACAGGTTAGACATATTTGGGGAGATTTACTAAAACTGGAGCACTCAGAATCTGGAGCAGCTATGCATGGCAGCCAATCAGCTTCTAACTTCAGCTTGTTTAATTAAGCTTTGAAAATAAAACCTGGAAGCTGATTGGTTTCTATACAGAGCTGAACCAGATTTTGCACTTTCCAGTTTTAGTAAATCGCCCCCTATGGGTCAATGTTCCTAGTAAACTGGCTTGCACTCCACAGTCCTAAATAAAATATTTCTATAACTAGTTTTTCTAGAAGCCAAACTACACATATTGTACAATACACTACATTCTCAAATTCTCAATTCATGTGCCTTGGTTCACTGCAGGATTTTTCCTAATGCATATTAACAGTAATTGAGAAAACACTGTATGTGTTAGCCACCATGATATTTCAGTACTAGTTCTTGGTTCACTAAAAGTCAATGGGTTGAACTTGCGACTTGTGCAAATGGGGCAGCTGCTCAAGATCTCTAGGACCCTCTGGGAGCTAGAGACCATTCTCTCTTATGCCCCGTACACATGGTTCGACGCCCGTACGCACAAAACTTGTTATGTTGAAACAACATGGTTGACGAGACATGTGTGCTATGTTGCCAGCATACTCACGAACAACCATGCTGGTTCAAAAGATCAGACGAGTATGTTGAGGGAACATGCTGGCAGCATACAAGCTGACAAGTTTAGCGCGCATGCTTGCATGCTTGCTAGCTAAAACGTATGTTGCCGGCACTCATGCTGGACAACATACGCTAGCAGCTTGGTACACATGCCCCGTATTCTCTCTTACCAGAGATCGAGGGTCTCCCAGGATCTCTAGAACTCGTCGACGGGGTAAACGTGTTCAGCGTTCAAGTTGGGTAAC
>BLSH010171324.1:1792879-1802948 GCA_018402905.1 Glandirana rugosa
AGACCCTTGGAGGTGTGACCCTTAGAGATCGCTGCTGGAGGACTGTGTCTCCTGAGATGTAAGTGGGTTCCCAGATTCCCTTGCTTGGATTCTGGTCAATGTTAGAAAATAAGCTAATTAGAAGCTGCAAGGTTTGGCCTAAAGGTTTACAGATGAGGAATCTTGTTGCAGGAAACATTTTTCAGACTCAGTCGATGCTGACTCCAGCCCCCCACTAGCTGCGAGGCGCAGATTCTCCGCCCTGGTGGACACCGCCCGTTTTGTGGCCCCTCTGGAAGGGGAAGGAGAGAGCAGGGTGAAGGGCAGCAGTGGAACTCAGCACGGCCAAAGTAAAATCCCACTGGGAGAGCTAGAACCAGGTGAGTCGTCTGTGGTGTAATGGTATAAGACTGACATGGTCAAAGAGGCTGAAAGCTGCTGTGGATGGACGGGGCTGTACAGTGCACCAAGTGCTACTAAAGTTTTTAGGGCAAAGTGCCTCCAACCATGATCACCGCAGGTAACCTCTGGCTGTACGACCAATAGCTGCAGTAGAGGAATAAAATGGGTTGGGACTTTAAATGACTCTACTAAGTATTAGGGATGGAAGCACAGGACCTTGTGTCATGGCTTCATTTAAAGTCCCAATTTTCCCCACCCCCATTTTTGAATAGCTGCAGTAGCCGACAGCCTGTCATTGCACTGTATGGGTTTGGTGGCCTCCACACCGCTGTCATTCCGATCCACAGCAATCAGTAGATTCTTGCCTCTGGGATATGCAGCATGGCTAAATACCCCTTTGAATGTAGCCTTAGGCCAACATAGTGATACATACAACATACAGCTGAAGGCCCAGAGGAGCCCTGAAAACTGTTACCAACATCCCATCTTAAAGAATATGTAAACACAAAATTCCATATTCCTTATATGTGCCTGCTGTACCATGTACTTGTATGAGAAAGTATCCTGTTCTCTTTGTATTGCTTCATTTCCATGAAATCCCTGGTGTTCCTGCCAGTCCCCCTGCTTTCCTATTTCAAACTGACCACGCTAGGCATGACAGCACATCTTTTCTGGCTGTGCTGTGAACTGCTCTCCTCCCCCTCCTCCCCAAACAGCCATTCACTGGGAAGACCAGTGTGCTGCCGTTTCTCCTCCCCCAGCTCTCTGAGCTCCTTATGCAACTGAGAACAGAGGGTATGTGATTTCTTATAAAAAAGGAAAAAGAAAGGTATCTATAATGTTTTACATAGTGTGTGTATGTATATATAGTGTGTATATATACACACACAATGCCCCCCCCCACATTTCTATTTACTTAAATACTGTCTTCCAGCATCTGAGATTGCATAATAGAGCCAAAGAACAAAGCCCCATAATATATATATATATATATATATATATATATATATATATATACACACAAATGTTTTGCCCTTCATTTATATTTTAAACCAAATCAGTTGTTTTAAAAAGTAAGGGTCCACATATTCTTTAATACTCCCTTCGTAGTACCTTGTTCGGGACTTTAAAGATACTGTAACAAAAACATTCTCAAATACTCAAACAATATAATATATTCCCAGTTTGAGAATATTATATAATATTCTCAAATATTATTATAATTATAATATTAGTATATAATATAGGAAAAAATATTATTATATAGGACATATATTATATAGTGCAAGCAGTTTGTGCAACAATTTACAAAAAAGAAAAAAGAAATTCAATATTTTATCCATTGCAATTTAAAATGTAGAAAGATTCTTCTAAACACAAGCCCCTCTTAACTCTCAGTATATCATCTCATCATTATTTGACAAAGTATTCCCAATTTTTTATTCTTTTCCCTTACCCCCTTTGGTGATGGAGACACAGTCGCTACATCTGGCTTAATGTAACTCCCTTCCTCCATCATCTAGGAGACAAGTCGTCAGAATCTCAAGGGCACCAGGATGCAGACTTCTCCCCTCGCGCCACCAATGACCTTGTTCTGCGTAGGGCTCGTCACCAGCATCTATCTGGGGACAGTGACCGGAGGAGAACCGGGGGGAAGGTCATAAAGTCGGCTTCCACCACTGCACTGTCTGTGATGATTCCTACAGGTGCCGCTCAACACTTAAAACCCATCTGCATATCTTTGATTTTTTTTTCTTTTTATGTGATACCTTTACTATGTGTGTGTTTACATTCTGTCCATTTCCACCCCCTCCCTCCCAGCCCTTGCATCCCTTTAAATGGGTCTCTATGCCCAAGGAGAAGGAAGGCCTGCCCAATAATGTGGCCACTGTGATTGGCTGTCACAGTGGTCACATGATTGTGAGCCTGTCCCGCAAACTCCTGATCATTACTAAAGATTGGGAGTTGTCTTTTAGGGCTCACTCACCATGCTGGGATCATGCACTGAGCGCACGCTCAGCTCAGAAACCCCAGAGATCAATGGACTCATATGTGTGTTAAAACCCACCCTCCTTGTGTTATGTTACATATGTGTTTTGAGGATAATATATCATTATTGAAAGGTAAAGCCACCCAAAACTGAAGACTGATAGTACGATCCCATGCCATGCTTGGTCCTAAGACTTTTCCAGAACATTCAGGGCCGTCTTTAATATTGATTAGACCCTGGGCAAACGTTATCTTGGGCCCCCCATGCAATTTCGCTCTCCACCTGCTCTGAAACATACAATAAATAGTAGCTAGACTCAAAATCAGTTTACTGAATCAGATCAGGCATCGATTGTGATTGGTTTCCAGAGGTTACATCATATCATTACCGCTTACTGACTGGTTGCTAGAGGTTACAGCACACATTACGGCTCTCTGATTAGTTGCTAGAGGTTATAGCACATGATTTGTGCTTGTTGATTGGTTGCTAGAGATTACAGTACATTAATACTCCTCACTGATTGGTTGCTAGAGGTTACTGCACATCATTACTGCTCACTGATTAGTTTCTAGAGGTTACATCACATCATCTCCTCACTGCCTGCACACCATGGACTGGGGAACGCAAAGTCACTTTCCTGACACCACAGAAATGTGCTGCCCTTAGCGCACAGCAGTGCCATCAATAGTAATGACACCCTCACGCATCTGCTGACGTGCTGTGGCACTGCGTGATTTTTAAAAAGGGTTAGGGACTTTCTTCCGCATTTCTAATGCATAGAGCAGCCCTTTGAAATGCATGGGCTGCCCTACACGCGACCTACATCTTTATCCACCCTGTCAGTACACCTTTGCCTCCTAAAACCCCCTGCTAACCTCTGCACCCCAAACCTCCCCCATCCTCTCCACTCCAACCCTCCTCCCTTTTAACTCTACCTGCCTCCTCTGCTCATCTTTGCACCCATATTCCTTACTTCTATACATCCCCTCCTTGATCACCTGTGCACCCCAAAGTGTAATTCCTTCTCTACCTAGCTTTGCACACCCCACACTACCCTACCCCCCCCCACCAATTTTTTAACCTTTGCAGAACAGGCTGGCACTAGGCTTAATGACCACAGTTGCAGGCACCACTTTCAAGCATTGCCTTTTACCTCCCCAGTGGGCAGTATCCAGTATAGGTGATAGTGGATATAACCTAAGGGGGGCATGATATACATATGAATGCCACCTTTATTTACATATCAATGCTGCTGGCCGCCACTATTCACATATGCATGCCACCTCTATTTACATATCAATGCCAGTTATTTACATGTAAGCACAGGGTCTGCAGGTGAGTCATCTGTACACAACAATAGGGCAGATCTGGGCGGCATTAGTAGCAGCACTTCACACTTAGATATCGGGACCCAACACAGGACTAAAACTTTAAGGGACAAGGGAATTTAAACCAGCATAGTTGGCAAGTATGAGGCAGCTGCTTTGGGCCCTTAAAGACGGCCCTGAGAACATTCCAGTCGTCATACCATCATTCTTCTTAAACCTGAGTAACCTCAGTATTGCATGACCATCACACACCTTGGGGTTGATTTACTAAGGAGATGAAAGGAATGGCTGCACACCACCATAAGTTCCAGAGTCCTTTTTTATTGAGACGTCCCAAAAGGCATCACAGGACCAGAATTCACAAAGGTCCACAAAGGCGTTTCTTGCACTTCAAGTGCGCTTAATCATTACAAAGGAAGTATTGATACACTGTCCTATTCATAGCCCCACCCACACCTTTCACAGGTGTCACGAGGCACTCATCTAAAACTTCCAATCACCATTGATATATCGTACCAGAAAAATACAGCCCATATAGACCACGTGTATGTCCCATATAATTAATGCTATATAAATAAAAAAAATAAAAAAATCAAGAAAAAAATCAGACAAACTAAGAATACATGTTAAAAGGGACACACACACAAAAGTATATAGGGGTACCAAGAGAATTGAAGATTACAAACACTATTTTCTTAAAAACATTACAACATTTATTCATTAATTCAAATCACTCCTTCAGTGTAAATTGTGGATCCTCTCATAGCCATGTGCCAAAACCATCTCCAAAAAATACACGTATATAACATAGCCATAGACATATAAACGTCAAGGAGAAAAGCATGGAGCATGGAACCAAAACAAAAACAAAATAGCGGAGGACCACAAATAGAATAGAATATAATTCACGGAGAGGGGTGATACGAGAAGATAGACAGAGATCCTGGCTGAAGATAATGGGAGAGATCACATCTGATGAAAAGAGGCAAACCTCCCCACACTTGTCGATATATATTGGAACCAGCCTGTTGTGAAATCCAACCACTGTTGGCGGAAGACTCACATAATCAGACAGCTGCTTATCAGCTTCGCTTTCTGTAGTCTCCTGTACCACAACACTCAGAATGGAAGTGGGAAGGGGGATTGACCCCATTGGGCTCTATTGCTTTGCACAGAGTTGTCAGTCTAACACTGTAAATGTGGTTACAGGAGGGAGAGGGCAACACACAAGATCTTATCAGTGTGCTACTTCTTTATCCTCCATTCAGCAGGCTGAAGCCAAAAAATTGCTGGATGCCTTAAAAAAGAGGGCACTATCACCCTCCTGGCTGTGCAGTGTGGCAGAAGATAGTAAATCACAAGATTGGCTAAACAGAATTCCACCTACTGAGCCTCAGCCATTTGGGTCCTGTATTTCTACTCTTCACCTTCTACTTCCATTGTGGCCTTACGGTGGCTCTTCAAATGTGGATTGAAGCTACCATATTTAGGAAGCCCGTTGACAAGCAAGTTCTGTTGGTGTTGACAAAGAAGCCATTTTTTTGCCAATGCTTGTAGAAGCAGCTGCCACATATGAAGTATTCAGTTTATAAGCAACCAACTGATGCTTAGTCAGTAAACACGAGCTCCAGTCTGCCCCCAAGAACTAAGTTATCCCCCCAGTTGGACACTGCCATCTTCCCCCCTGAATAGCATAGTGAAGATGAAGCCAGGATGTCAGAGCCCTTTGACCTTCTTTTCCTGTGTCTCAGCTCTCTGCAGGGTAATAGGAGGCATCAGCAGCCAGTGATGTTGGTTAGAGTTGACGTTGTATGTCATATATTAATATATTATCTGTATGTAAAGTATAAAGCTTACAGTTGATTTCTATCTCTCTAATGCAGTGGAACAGCACAGCAGCTCCCCTCTGGTCAGTCCAATGTCCCCCCGCTCGTTGTCATCCAATCCTTCCTCCCGGGACTCCTCACCCAGCCGTGACTACACCCCCGCCGTCAGTAGCCTACGCTCCCCCATCACCATTCAGCGGTCAGGGAAGAAGTATGGCTTCACGCTCAGGGCTATACGAGTCTACATGGGGGAGAGTGATGTGTACAGCGTTCAGCATATTGTCTGGGTGAGTGATTGGAAGGAAGGGGATGGTACATCTTCATCTTCTGAACTGCCACCCATTGATTCCAATGGAGCTGTTCACACTGCAGCACTGATGATGCCAATTCCAGAATATCTAAAAACCCTCTCTTGCAGTGTGACTGTATCCACATTGTAAGGGTTAACTGCTTGTTTATGTCTAGGGCAGTGGTCTCCAAACTGCAGCCTGGGGGCCAGATGTGGCCATTTGCTTGCCTTGGGGCACTATTCCACCAACTGACACCAGTGATGGGGCACCATTCCCCCAACTGGGATGTGAGAAGGTGGAAGCGCTTAGCACCTGTATTCATTCCCCCTACTGACACCATCAATGGAGCACTATTCCTCTCATTAAAACCAATGATGGGGCACTGATGCTGGGGCATTTTCTACTCCCAGTGGCCATAGCCAGGCCCCCTTAAAGCCTGAAGGACAGTAAACTGGCCCCTTGCTTAGAAAGTTTGGAGACGTTTGGAGACCCCTGGTCTAGGGGATTTAAAAGAAGTTGCTTACCCGATCTGCTGCTCCTCCGACAGACATTGCTCCCCCGTACACCAGCAATGGACTGTTCCTCAGCACCCTTACATCTATGGTCCATCTTATTAAATTTTCTTTAGATTTACCTTCAACTATGTAGTGCAACGGCCTGCCTGATTGCATACAAATTGAAAGTATTTAGGTTCGACCTTATATGGTTTTTGGAAATCTAAAGGAAAATTGTACAAGAAAGTTGTATAATGTTTGGTCAGCCTAAAGCCCCGTACACACGATGCGACTGTCGTATGAAAACGGTTGTACGATCATCCGACCGTTAGTACGTGCAAATAGAACAGCCGACGTACGACGGTCATACAACAGAAGTTGTATGAGCAAACTAGAAAACTTTGGTTGTACCAACAAGCGGTCGTACGACCCTTGTATCGCATGTACAGAGAAGTTGGTCCAACAAGTTGTACTGTGCAAAACACGCATACTCAGAAGTCAGTAACGCCCATAAGTGTCGGTTCGTGTAAACCTGCGTTTCTAATTCACAAATCACATTCACCTGAACTTCCTCTTTATATGTTCGTTACACGTCACTGCGGTCGGCTTGGTCGTACGAACGCTTAGTGCATGTCAGTACATGAGATACATCAGCCAACATATGATTTGGGTCGTACGACCGTCGCACCGTGTGTACGGGGCTTAAGTCCCTAGACATGAACAAGCAGTTAAAGGTTGCAGGAGTTTGAATGCACTTTGTATAGGGGGCATCAATAGGTTTCCTATATGCCTTTTTATTATAACAAAACTACTCAGGCAGGCAAAGGTGTGAACTGACCTTTCATAGAAACAGGGTAGAATCTGTAAAAAATATTTGTGGGAAGCAATAAAGTGCAGTGATTGGCATACCAACCACTGTCATATCTTTGAATTAGAAAATGAAAGCAAACATCTAATTACAGGTGCCATGTGATCTTTTTATAGTCAGTCAGTTCCTTGATGTGGCTTTCCAGCCTTCTAAAAAACTGATATTTCCAGGTATGGGGTGCACCTTCACACTCTCCACCATAATGCAGTTTTCTGTGTCAGAGCGACCATGCCGTGATATGGGTTTGTGCCTAACCATATGCAAACACCAAATTTTAAAAAGCCAATATTTGTCTTATTAATTTTGGACTGGGGAGCTGAGTGTCTTGTGCCATTTGAGGTATTGAAACGGACAAGAGGTCAAACATAGAATTAAAGGGCATGTCCAAATTTACCCCCAAACCCCTCTCTCTCTCTCTCCTTTTTAGATCATGTCCCAGCATAGTTTGTATCTTTTATTTCGGTGGTCTCCAAACTGTTGCCCAGGGGCCGGATGCAGCTCTTTACTTGCTTTTATTTGGCCCTTGGGGTACTATTCCTCTAAATGTCAGCAGCAAAAGTGGGGCATAGTTCCTGCTACTGACACTGACAATGGGACACTGTTCCTCCCAATGATGCCAAGGATGGGGCACTACTCTTCCCATTGATGCCAAGGATGGGGCACTATTCCTCCTGCTGACACCAATGATGGGGCATTATACCCCCCACTGACACCAATGGTGGGGCACTATTCTTCCCACTGACACCAAAAATGGGGCGCTGTTCCTCCCATTGGTACCAAGGATGGGGCACTGTTATGCCCACTGACACTAATCATAGGGCACTATTCCTCCTACTGACACCAATGATGGGGCACTATCCCTCCTCCAATACCAATGATGAGCCTTTGTTTTCTCCTGAAGTTTGAACTGCCCCTTGGTTTAGAAAGTTTGGAGACCCTGTGTATCTTGATTCTGCAGTGAGAGGCAGATTTTATTACACCCCGTGACATCATTAAAACGCGTTCAATTTTTTTTTTTCTATATGTCTATCCCACAAATATTTTATATAGTTACATGGCATTAACCATTTTCTTGACACTTCAATCTAGTGGGAAAAGCCTGCATTTGTCATTTCCCTGGTTTCTTTCTTGCATAACTCTACCTTTGTTTTCCATAGCATGTTGAAGAAGGTGGTCCTGCCCATGAGGCAGGGCTCTGTGCTGGCGACCTCATCACTCATGTTAATGGCGAGCCGGTTCACGGCTTAGTTCACACCGAGGTGGTGGAACTAATTCTGAAGGTGAGACATTCAGCTCCTCCTTGGTGAAGTAAAGAGAAAGGTCCTCCAGCTTATGCTACAGCATACATGACTGCTCGCCATCTTTCCACAGAGCGGTAACAAGGTTCTTGTCACCACAACGCCTTTTGAGAACACGTCAATTAGAACTGGTCCAGCTAGGAGAAGCAGCTACCGGTCCAAGATGGCCAGGAGAACCAAGAGGAGCATAGGCAGAGAAGGGCAGGAGAGGTAAGCCGGGAAACATGGAGGGGGCTATGTGGGTCAATAAAGGTCCATCATATGGAGTTGGCTAGGGTAGGGTCTCCCAGCGAAGGTTTCAGTGTATTTAACATGCCATATTTAAAGTGGACCCCCTGCCACATATTAAAAAGAAAACAGGTCAGTTATGAATGTACGTTCTTCTAGGTATGGGTTACTGGGACTAAATGTGGGGGATATTCCAAACAAGTGTGGTGAATAGCGCAACATAATTGTTTCAGTGCAAAGCAATAATACCATCCCAAAAGTCATATATAGGAAAAGTCAACCAGGGATTGCTGCACTTAAATTTTATTGAAAAATCCATAAAATTACTGTTGTACTTGGATCATTACATGTAAATATAGTAATGTTACCTCCTACTCTGTTAGCTTTTAGACGTTCCCTGAAAATGTTTCTCTTCAGAGAAGCCTACACTACCCACACCTAACAACTGTATTTTCACTTTCTCCATCTGATCATCCCCCAGTTATTACCTTTTGTTGCACTCGACCCTCCCATCTAGATTGTAAGCTCTAACGAGCAGGGCCCTCTGATCCCTCCTGTATTGATTTGTATTGTAATTGTACTGTCTGCCCCCATGTTGTAAAGCGCTGCGCAAACTGTTGGCGCTATATAAATCCTGTATAGTAATAATAATAATGTTATGGATTTACAATACATTTTAAGTGCAGCAATCCCTGTTTGACTATATATATATATATAATAAAATATAGTGTCTGTGTGGGTGTGTGTATATGTATATATATATATATATATATATATATATTTACGCAGTATCTCACGAAAGTGAGTACACCCTCACGTTTTTGTAAATATTTTATTCTATCTTTTCATGTGACAACACTGAAGAAATGAAACTTTGCTACAATGTAAAGTAGTGAGTGTACAGCTTGTATAATATATTTATATAATTTTTTTCCCATAAATAGAGCTTTCTTTTGGTGGTATTTGATCACCTCTGCGTCATTTCTGATCGCCGCTATAAACAAAAGAAGAGCGACAATTTTGCAAAAAAAAAAAATATATAAACGTAAACATAAAATCGTTTTTCATTCTTTAAACAAAAAAAAAAACGTTTTAACAGCGAGAAGAAAACAAATATCGCCGCTAGTCTTTACTGCGTCTCCACTAGTTTATGGTGGTTTTCTTTCGAGATAAATACCCTTTTTTTAATATATTTATATAATATGTTCGACATGTGAGTGATGAAATGTAACATCGTTTCAAAGTAAAGAAGTCACAACAGTGTACTTTTCTATCTTATTTTATAAATGTTTTTGCACTCCCACATGAGTGAAAGCACTCTATGACGCATTTATATATATATATATATATATATATATATGTATAT
>BLSH010171324.1:1814925-1853597 GCA_018402905.1 Glandirana rugosa
AAAGCAGCGGTATGTGAAATCTCTAATTTCTGCTATCTGTCCTCAGAGCAACAGCACAGACAGCAGTAGTAAAGTAATCTATCTCAGGATGCAGGATCAGGTCTTAAAATGGCTAAAATCTGTCCCTCACGCCGTCAGCTACCTTTCCCTATACTAACCCAAGGAGCATGTGACTGCAGCACTGTGACTCCAGCTTATAAAGAGGCTGGGTCACATGATGCACCGGCCAATCACAGCCATGCCATTAGTAGGCATGGCTGTGATGGCTTCTAAGGGCAAACCAGTGAAACGCTTGTTGATTGGCTGCCCTGCAGCTTCTCAACACGTGGAGTAAAATAGCAGAACCCCGGACCGAACCCGAACGATTTTTGAAATGTCCGGGTCCGGGTCCGTGCCACGGACACCCTAAAGTTCGGTACGGACCCGAACGTTACAGTCCGGGTTCGCTCAACACTATATATGACATAACATGTTGTTGGTAGGGCTTTTCCAAAACTAAAACCATTTCATATTTACTGGTGCTCTAAAGGCTTGGCATACCAAAACAAATATAAGTTTTGCGTGGATGGCTGTTGGACAATGCACTCAAAGACTTATTACATACGTAAAGTAGAACTGGAGCCAGACTATAGACATTCAAATATTTCAAAATTCCTAACTAGTACATGCACTTAAAGTGGTTGTAAAGGCATAAGGTTTTTTTTGGAACAGGTGCATCCGAGCTACTACCTCCTGTGCAATGCCTGGTGAGCCTCAGGAACACAGCACTCAGCCTGTGAAGTCTCTGTAGACCTCCATGTAATCCATGAAAAACAAGAGAGACAGGCTGGTGCCATGGAAGTCAGCAAAAACATTGTTTTATTATAGCATGTGAATAACAATCAAAAAAGCCAACACGTTTCAGCCATCAGGCCTTAATCGTGGCTCATTCCATGCATGCAGGTAAAAAACTAGCCCCCCCCCCCCATGCTTACCTGAGCCCCCTCTCCATTCAGCGATGTCCAGGAGGACCTCCCTTCTCCGAGAACTCACACTCCCGATTGGCTTTTGGCAGCAGCAGGAGCCAATCAGGAGATGGAGGGGCCCGAACCACAGTGTGAATGGACACACAGAGCAGCTGTTCAGCTTGGATGCCCCCATAGCAAGCTGCTTGCTGTGGGGGCGCCCAGCAGGAGGGAGGGGCCAGGAGTGCCAACGTGGGACCTGAGAAAAGGAGGATCTGGGCTACTCTGTGCAAAACCACTGGTAAGTATAACATGTTTGTTATTTTTTTTTTAAATAAAAAACAAGACTTTAACCTCTTGCTTACTGGGCACTCAAACCCCCCTCCTGCCCAGACCAATTTTTGGTTTTCAGCGCTGTCGCATTTTGAATGACAATTGCGCGGTCGTGCGACGTTGTACCCAAACAAAATTTATATCATTTTTTCCCCACAATTAGAGCTTTCTTTTGGTGGTATTTGACCACCTCTGCGTCAAGATTTTGAAAAAAGAACAATATTTTTTACTTTCTGCTATAATAAAAATCCAAAAAAAGTAATAATAAAAAAAAAATATTCATCAGTTTTGGCTGATATATATTCTTCTACATATTTTTGGTAAAAAAAAAAAAACCCGCAATAAGCGTATATTGTTTGGTTTGCGCAAAAGTTATTGCGTCTACAGACTATGGGAATTGATTTATGGCATTTTTATTATTTATTTATTTTTTACTAGTAATGCGAATTTTATCGGGACTGGGATATTGGGGCGGACATGTCGGACATTTTTGACACTTTTTTGGGACCAATGACATTTTTACAGTGATCAGAAATGTAAATGTCCACTGATTACTGTATAAATGTCATTGGCAGTGAAGGGGTTAACCTGCAGGGGGCAGTGAAGGGGTTAACTGTGTTCCCTGGCTGTGTTCTAACTTTGTGGGGGAGGGGCTGGCCGGGACATAACAGATCTAACTGATCCCAGCGACAGGGATCAGTAGATCTGGTATGTCCTCTGTCACAGAACGGAGAACCGCCGTGTTTACATCGGTGGTTCCCCGTTCTGCAGCTCTGACAGGGGATCGCGGGTCTCGCCCACGCACCTCCGCCGCCATGGACGTCCACCCGGAGATTCAGATCCGCGCTGGAGCCATACTTCGGCTATAGCACAGATCTGAAAGGGTTAATATCACTTTGAAAACAAACCCTAACTAACCTCTGTAGCTGCAGGCACTATGGAGGAATTCATCCTCAAAGTTCACAGAGGAAGCCCTGTCAAGTCTCAGCACTGGGCTCCCCTTTGCTATGCATCAGTTTACATTAAAGATTTGTCATTGCTGGGAAGAGGAAGGAAAAGCAGCTATTGAGAAACAATAAAAGTGACTGTGTTTTTGTTGTAAATGCTGAGAATGAATTACTCCACAGTACCTGTAGCTACAGAGGTCGGTCAGAGCTTGTTTTAAAGCTCATTTACTGCTTGTTAAAACATATCTCACATATCCATAGCATTCCCACAGTTCATTTTTAAGGAATGTTTACAACAAGATCTCTACACCTAAGCTACCAGCTTAATCTACCTTTTGGGGGTATTGGAACTGTTGTAGCCGTAGTTGTTTAAACTTTGCTGCATCGGATGACTGAGACTAGAAAACAATAATAATAAATTGGACTTTCTGCCGCAGAGAAGTGTTTGCAGCTGCCCATCAGAGCTTCTGAGCATGCTATCTTTTGCACAATGGAACCCTCCAAACACACCAAAGTCTAACTCACTATGGGATTGATTTGCTAAAACTGGTGATCACAAAATCTGATGCAGCTCTGCATAGAAACCAGTCAGCTTCCATTTTTTTTTGTCAAAGCTTAATCGAACAAGCTGAAGTTAGAAGCTGATTGGCTACCATGCACAGCTGCACCAGATTTTGCACTCTTCAGTTGTAGTAAATGAACCTCACTGTACTCCATGACAGGACATCCAACAAATTTTCTTATGATTTTGTAATGTTACTTTCAACTATACCGCTGGAGTTTCACAGAGCATAAAGACAGTATTTGGTGTGTCTAAAATAATCCTTGGTGAGTTAGCTTAACATTAAAGACAAGCAACAGTGGTTCGCTATGGAGGACAGAGCCAAAAACTTTGGCAGGGAAATTGGATTGCTGGAAGCTCCTGAAAAATAGAAGGTCAACGCTGTCAACCTTTCCCAAAAATATTCAGGAAAATGAATGCTGAGTTCATGAATGGGGATATTTTATATGCTGTGTATATAATTTTATTTCACAGCAACAAAAAACAGTATATTATGCGAAACAAACATCCCTTAAAAAAAAGTGTACATTTGTAGAAACAAATGTTGCAACTCTTGCACTGCCCTTGGCAGTCAAGGAAAGATATCGGCTATGGAATCCAGCTTTGGCTCATCCCACTAGCAATCTTTTTTGGGGGTTGGGGAATGAAATTCTTGTGTTTCCCTACAGTTCTGATGCACTTTCTTTTTTTTTGCTGGGTCGTGATGTTCTTGCTTACATCCTGATGTTCTTGTCTTGTCTAATCTCAGATTAAAATGTTCTTTCTACTTGGGAGAAATATTTTACAAAATGTGAGTGTTAAATTAAAGAGCAGCAGGCTGTGTAGATTTAAAACAGGCTCCGATATGAGGTTGTTATTCAGATTATTAATATTCCCTCTCTCTTGTTTTTGTTTCAGGCGCTTCTTCGCAAGGCAGTTCTCCTTCTTCCAGCACTCCCAACTCCCCAGCCCCTCCTCCTCCATCCTCCTCGACGTCCTGTGCTCCAACATCCTCCTCATCCTCCTCATCTGCATCTACCTCTCCTCACATTCGCCCAAGCACACTTCATGGTTTGTCCCCGAAACTGCACCGCCAGTATCGATCCGCAAGATGCAAGTCTGCCGGTAACATGCCCTTATCACCACTGGCTCATACACCTTCACCCACTGCAGCTGCATCACCTCCTCTTCTTCCTAGCCACAGTGTAGGTAGCAGCCTAACCACTCAGAGCTTCCCTCCAAAATTGCACCCCTCCCCTCCTGTTTCCCGTCCACGCCCCAAAAGTGCAGAGCCCCCACGTTCCCCTCTCCTGAAGAGAGTGCAGTCTGCAGAGAAGTTGGGTGGAGGCGGAAGTGGTGGGTCACCAAGAAAACAAGAGCCAGGAGGTGCAACACCAGAGGGAGAAGTGGGAGAAAGCATGGGGGGAAGATCTCAGCCAGTTAGAAGAGTAGGCCGGCAGGAATCTCCTCGGAGCTTATGTGCAGGAGACCTGTTAGTGGACAATTTGGAAAGGCTGGAGAGTGATATTGGGATGGGAATATCACAACAGGTTGAGGGGCACAAAGGCGTTGAAGGGAAAGTTCCAGTAGTAGGAAAGATAGGCACTGTTGTTCGAACTCCCACCTCGTTTTCACCCCAGGAACCGCCTTCCACTGTGACGGCTGCTCTACCAACACAAGGTGAGCCTTCTCATGCCATGACAGGAAGATGCCAGGTCAAAACGCTAAGTCCTGTGCAGGAACATGAAGGTAGACGGGGGGAAGGAGAAGAAGGCATCGGGGAAGCTGAAGGCAAAAAGGGAGAAAAAGGAGAGGATGACGAGGAAGAGAGTGGGACCATGAGGGAACGTTGGTATTTAGAAGTGGTTGAAGAGCTGACTACAGTGGGTAAAAGTACTATAAAAAGTAGTCCCTCCAACCACAAAGACTCCCAGGCTTCTCAGGCAAGTTCACACATAATTAAGTCTAAAACTGTTGAACCTGACCCAGTGAAATACACCACCAGTTCCCTTCAACATCTCCACTCTGATCACTCTCATGCTACAAAAGACAAAAACAAAGAAGTTACTCCAATGAAGACAATGGACCCTAAAGCTATTAAGCCTTCTTCTCAGCCAACTGAAGAGAAGAAACCAGAAGCCCGTAAAGGCGACCCACCCTTCAGTATAAAGGATGAAAAATTAAACATTGATAATTCAAATTGTCCTTCCCTTTCTCCGCCAAGTGCCAAGCTCTCAGACACCTTCCAGTCTGCTTCAACCCACCCTGTTAGAATAAATGAAGTGAAAACTGACCAGTTAAAGGATTCTACCTCCATTCTAAATGGTGAGAAGCCCCCAGCTACCCAGGATAATAATAATGTACCACCCATGAGGAGCAGTGATGTAAAATCTGAACTAACAAAAACTTTTATTACCGCAGTGCCCACCATGGAAAACACTAAAGGAAATGGAGCTGCTGTAAAAGATTCCCAAATTGCCGTTCCTGCTTTAGCTACTGTGAAACCTCTTCCCCCAGTAAGCATACAGATAAGCAATGTGGAAAGCACACAGACACCCCAAGCTTCTACTATGTCAGATAAAAGTTCGGTGAATGGAGCAGACAGCGATAAAACAAAAATGCAAGATAAGATAGGCGGGGCAGAAGTACATAAACTGGCAGCCAACCAGAGTCAGACTAGCAAGACAGAAATTCATGATTCAACAAGCAATACTCAGTTAACTATAAACCAGGTTAGCAGAGCGGAGAGTGACAAGACAACGGTCACCACTCCTCCGGTATCTGCCAACAAAGTAACTGGCCCTGAAGCTGGTTTTAAAAGTCCTACTGAGAACCCCTCAGTAACTGGTGGGCTTTCAGGAACAGCCAGCGATAAGATGAGGGGCACCTCCGATCATCCAAGTGCTTATAATGCTAGCGAGGAAAAAAAAAAAGCCAAATTGCCAACTGCTGCTTCGGATGGTAGCATCAGCAGAATTCTGAGTGACCAGGCCAAAAAGAACTCATTTGCACCAAGTCATGACAAGGTCAACAAGCCTGACACTAATCAGGTATCAATCACCCCTTCTTCCTTACCTAATAAGCCTACTAACGGTGGAGTGGAAAATGACCAAACAAGATTGTCCAGATCTGTTGCTGGAAGCAGCATAGTTGACAGCAAACAGACTAAAGAGACCTCAGTGACTTCTCTTAAGGCCACCAGTCCAGAACAACGTAAGCAGTCTCCTATATCTGTTACCGTTAGCGGAGTCCAAAGTGATGGCAAGAGCGGGACCTGTGCACCACTGAAGTCTCCAAGTTCTCAGACAGCCACCACAGTTAGGAGTCAGCACCCCTCTTAAACAAAATAGTCTAGAATGTCAGGGTGTGAAAGGGTCAGAATCACAGTGTTGATATCGTAACTGCAGCCTAGCCCTCTAACGCACGAGGGAGCAAGAAGAAAAACTGGGGCTGGACTTAGTAGCTGCCACCATGGGATTTTTTTTTGCAATGAGCCTTATTGCTCCCCATCCCCTGCAGTCTCTTAAAGAGAAGCGAGGGGCCACACTGGCGTGTATGTGTGTGTCCAATGTGTGTGTGCGTCTGTGTATCTGTGTGTTTGTGCCGTGCCTTAATTGTTTATTAGTCGGGGAAAAAAAGTTACTGCACACACACACACACCCTTAGTGCTAGAATCTAAAGAGATAACTGGAGGACGTTTGGCCGGACTGGGCAGGAGGAGAAGGAAAAGTGGTGTCTGCACGGTGACCACAGCCATTTTCTCAACCTGTGTATATGAAGTCTAACCATTTAAACAGGAACTGTTGACTTTCATGTTGACTGTTGACTGTGGCATACTTGACAGGCTTCATACTTTTTGAGGGAACCAGTCACAATTGGGCTTATGGAAGAATTTGAAGAATATATATATATATATATATGTACTGTAACTGTATAATATATACATATATATACACACTATATTACCAAAAGTATTGGTATGCCTGCCTTTAATGGCATACCAGTCTTAGTCCGTAGGGTTCAATATTGAGTTGGCCCAACCTTTGCAGCTATAACAGCTTCAACTCTTCTGGGAAGGCTGTCCACAAGGTTTAGGAGTGTCTATGGGAATGTTTGACCATTTTTCCAGAAGCGCATTTGTGAGGTCAGGCACTGATGTTGGACAAGAAGACCGGGCTCTCGGTCTCTGCTCTAATCCATCCCAAAGGTGTTCTATCGGGTCGAGGTCAGGACTGTTGCAGGCCAGTCAAGCTCCTCCACCCTGAACTCACTCATCCATGTCTTTATGCACCTAGCTTTCTGCACTGGTGCACACATTCTTGTTGCAACAGGAAGTGTCCATCCCCAAACTGTTCCCACAAAGTAGGGATCATAAAATTGTCCAAAATGTCTTGGTATGCTGATGCCTTAAGAGTTACCTTCACTGGAACTAAGGGGCCAAGACCAAACCCTAAAAAACAACCCCACATCATAACCCCCCTCCACCAAATGATTTAGACCAGTGCACAAAGCAAGGTCCATAAAGAATGAGTGAGTTTGGGGTGGAGGAACTTGACTGGCCTGCACAGAGTCCTGACCTCAACCCGAAAGAACACCTTTGGAATGCATTAGAGCAGAGACTGCGAGCCAGGCCTACTTGTTCACATCAGTGCCTAACCTTACAAAGGCGCTTCTGAAAGAATGGTCAAACATTCCCATAGACACTCCTTAACCTTGTGGGCAGCCTTCCCAGAAGAGTTGAAGCGGTTATAGCTGCAAAGGGTGAGCCAACTTAATATTGAACCCTATGGACTAAGACTGGGATGCCATTAAAGTTCATGTGCGTGTAAAGGCAAGCGCCCCAATACTTTTGGTAATATAGTGTACATATACACACAGGACCTTCCCACATAGTTCTAGTTACTTTTTCTGAACCTGATACTTCAACTTGAATGTCGGAGCTGCTGTCTTGTTAGTTGCCTGACCTTAAATACTGTCTTCCAGCTCCTGAGATTGCATAATAGAGGCAAAAACAAAGCCCTGTAGTTTTTTACATTCTTCTTACCTATGGGTCACTCTCTATGGGAGTTTGGGGAAAATATTTAGGCCTATGCAGATGACAAGGTACAAAAACTGTCAGACTTCAGGTGAACTTTCCTGACCCTCAAGCTAAAGTGTCACACTCAAATAAACTCTGCAAAGGGGACAAATACAATTCTTTCATAAGTAACCCTGCATCTTTTGAATATTTAAATGTAGAATTGTGGCCAGGCTATAGGTATTCAGGTGTTTAAAACAAGCCCTCACTGACCTCTGTAGCTGCAGCTTCTCATGAGTAAGGTTCCATTCACACTTTATCTTTCACAAATGTGGTTTTCTTTTTGCATGTTTTTACGCAACAGCATAGGGCAGCCCAAAAATGTGCATTTGCTGGCTGTGTTTTGGGTGCCATTAACAATAATGACAATGCAATGCAAGCATGACGTGCGTTTTTTACGCACTCTGGAACTGCACGTTGTCTATGTGCTTTCCTGGAATGCTCAGATGTGAATGCAGCATAATTCGTCCTCAAAGTTTGCAGCTGAAGCTTTCCAACTTTACTTTACCAAGGCAGTTCAGCTTCCCCTGCCAACAGTGACGTGTCAGCCTGCCAGTCTTCTAATCTCTAAATGTATAAACAGAGCATGTACATAGGGAGAGGTGAAAGAGCAAAGTGCTGAAACCCCACCTACATTTTTTCACGGCTTTAATTATGAAGGTTGTAAGTGAATTTCTCCACAGTGCCTGCAGCTACAGAGGTCAGTGATGGCGTGTTTTAAAGCACATTTATGGAATGTTAAGAATATTTAAATGTCCATAGCCTGGCCACAGTTTTACTTTAGTGATCAGACTCTTTTATGAGCCTAAATGTGAATGGTTCACTTTAAGGTATCAAAATGGCTACCTAAAGTTTTCACTTGAACAGAACTTTAAAAAGGGGAGGGTCAAAGTAATGATTTGCGGGATTACAACACGCTCCCCTGCATGACATCACTGCCACCACCATTACCCTTTTTCCCCTTCAAGACCTTATTCTGTGCTACAAAAACCTCCAGACCTGTGACATCTCACCCCAGCCTATGATGTCATCAGCCTGTGCCACGTCCGGTGATGTCTTGCATTGCCTTGTCTTACCTACATATAGAAACATACGTCTATACATAATGAAATATATTTATCTGGACACACTATATATATATATAGATCTATATAAATATATAAATATATTGTCTATGGGGCTCCACTATTTCTATGCAAGAAGATTTATGGTCAAATTTAATTCTGTCAGATGCCGAACAGCTATCTCTGTTCACTGTTGGCTCTGCAGAGGTTAGTTTGTGAAATATTGTTTTTTTTTTCTTTTTATTTACTTTTGTGTATTTTTTTAATCAATAAAGCTGTGCCCCTCTATCCTTAAATAATAGAATTATTTCGCTTTATGTTTTTCTCATTTCACATAAATTTTAACAGAAAAGTACAAATGTTACATGTTTGCCAAGAAACATTACACAACCAAGTGGAAAAAAGACCATTTCATACATTATTCTAGATAGACAGATTTCCTATACTACGGTGGCAACACTCAGCCGTCCACTTTATCTATGGAAGGAGCTATGGTTGACACCCAGACTGGACCTTAAACATTCTTGTCAATTTTCCTAACGCACACCTTTCTGGCAAAGTAAGGCCTGTGTAGAAGTGGGTGCTGCAGCGATCACCAGCTGGATACTGGAAGCGTCGATCATGTGTAAGTATTCGCCAGCACACCAAGGATCACCGTCCAAAGGTCCTTTATTTAAAGAAGGATCATATCACAGAGAGTGCAACGTTTCGGAGCCACGCAGGACCCCTTCGTCAGGCATGTGATCATCACATGCCTGACGAAGGGGTCCTGCGTGGCTCCGAAACGTTGGACTTTAAACATGTCTTCTTTTCTTCATCTTCATTACTTGGGAGTTGGGGGGGATCGTTATTTAGGTTAGGTTCATCGCTCGCAAAAGACATGCTGGCATGCCATTAATTCTTAATGGCAAACCATGCGTCTTTAAAATGCCTGCATTTTCGTGTGTGTAAAACTGCATGGTGCCGCAACTCCTTGTGGTTCAGTGCTGCACAATTTTTTTCATTCAATATTTTTGATTAGTTTTCAGTGCTGCTGAATTTTAAAGAAAAGGGTCCAGGACTTTTCTCCCACGTTTCTGAAGGTAGGGCAGCCAACTGAAATGAACCGCAGAACACAGGTCACACAAATTTGAACAGAGCCCAAAGGCCGGTACACACGATGCAAAATTTGTACGGTAATTTTCGTCCGAAAATCTTACCATTAGTATAGTCCTTTCGACAGTCGATTCTGACTTTTCGGACAAAAAAATCCTGATGTGCAGACTATGAAACTTTTGTTGCACGTGAACTCAACGTCCAATTTTCCTTTAATTAGTACGGTTTTCTTCTGAAAAAAATTATAAGAGCAAGACTACACATGCTCAGAAACGAAAAAAACATACAAAACGATTCAACACATTACGTCACTTCTAACATTGCATTCGGTCATACGAGAATTTTGGTATGGTTAGTAACCTCTTCACTTTCAACATGAGACAAGCATGCATCAAAAATCGGACGTTCGGTCACCCAAAAATCTAAGCGTCTACGAGGCTTTACAGAAGGAAAATATTGTGTTTGCTTTCTGTTCATTTAACACAAAGGAGGAGATTTCCTAAAGCTGGAGCACACAGAATCTGGTGCAGCTGTGCTTAGTAATCAGCTTCCAGGCTTGAGCCCCGTTCACACCGGTGCGACTTGTTATGGGATTTGACAGGTCCAAATCGCATGACAAGTCGCACCCTATTGTCGGCAATGGAACTGTTCAAATCAGTGCGACGCCGACTTTGTGGCGCAGCACCAATTTGAAACAAAGTTCCTGCACCATTTTTTGCAATTTCAGATGCGACTTGAAGTCGCATAGATGACAGCCAGGTTGCACCTGAAGTCCCACTGACCTGCAACTTTCAAATTGTGTGATTTCAAGTGAAGTCGCACGATTTCAAAGCCACATTCAGTGTGAATAAGGGCTTATTGCCAAAGCTTAATTGAACAAGCTTATTTTATTTTTTTTATTTATTTCAGGTACTTATAAAGCACCGCCAATTTACGCAGCACTTTACATATACATTGTACATTCACATCAGTCCCTGCCCTCAAGGAGCTTACAATCTAAGGTCCCTAACTCACATTCATACACATACTAGGGCCAATTTAGACAGGATCTAATTTACCTACCAGCATGTCTTTGGAGTGTGGAAGGAAAACGGAGTACCCGGAGGAAACCCACGCAGGCACAGGGAGAACATGCAAACTCCTGGCAGTTAGTATCATGGTTGGGATTCGACCAAGTGACCCCTATGACAGTGGTTAGTGGGAGTGGAAGTTAGTGGTAATTGAGAGTAATGAATACCCCTTTGTGAGGGACAAGTGGGAATATTATTTCCCCCACCTTCTTCCCATGCATTGAGGTCAGTGGGAAAATTGAAGGCCCCCAGCATTAGTGTTCAGTGGTAACCTACTTGGAGGATCCATGTCCTGTGGTGCTCCTCGTGACATCGGCCAGAACTATAGAGGCTCTGTCAAACAGGAGATCATCTAAAGCTATAGCAGTGATTTCCAAGCGCTAGGGCATTAGGACCATCACATAGCTGAAGAACAATGGCCAACAAAGGTAAAATTAGATAGTGAACCAATTATTATATCTAAGGAACAATTCAAATCTGCATATGTCAGAAAGTTCACAGAATGGTTGGCCTATTCTGTAGCCTTTGGTCACATGGCTCTGTTTTGCACAAGCTCCCTCTTTATTTGCCACTATGGCTTCAGCAAGAAGTAGAAGAATCCAGGAACCCTAATGTGTCTTTTGACAGTCTCAGGCAGGGGCATTTAGAAGGCAAAGGTACAGGCAGCAACAAGGATTAAGCAGGGCAGCCAGGGAGTTGGGTTTAGAGCAGAATTTGTCCCTGGTACCATATCAAGGCAAACAAAAAAGACCAAGCTGTTAAGCTTGTGTACTGACTGCTTTCACACCTATAAGTTTATTTCTTTTGAGGACATGAAATGAATGAATGTAAGCTCCTTCAATATGGCAAAAGATTACACGAATACCACCGGGCATTTAATTAATTGTACATTCTACAATGCAACAAAATGAGTGGGACACCATTGCTTGCCTTTAGTGGTGGAGTCAGGTGGGTATGAACTGTACCCTCTTGTGTAGAAAATCACCCAAGGATCCTAGAAGCTGGCAATTGATTCAAGCTACCACTATCTACCCGAATTAAAATATAAATTATATCAATTAGTCATGAAGAAGACAACTTAATGAAAGTGAAAATAAAGGCGCTATCAGTGAAGATTCTCATTTATTTACATCAAGGTTTACAGTATCTAGCAGTGCTTAGTCACACTCAGTTGGACTTGTTCTGTAATATTAAAGACATTTCACTGCTCATTTAAGAATCTTCTTTGGTTATAAAGTGTCGGCTGTCCCTCCTCTCCCCTGAAGCCGGTGCTGGGAGCTGATCACATGATCGGCCCGGAGAACCCTGAGAATAGGTAAATTCATCTTCCTTTCACAGGGTAGTTAGAAAAGGAGTTAGGAGGGGGTGGAATCCATTTCAAGCTTAGTTAGATCTAGACTGGACTTCCACTTTAGGTTGGGTTCACACCAGAACATGCAGCGGCTCACAACATGTGTGTCCTGGTTCAACGTTTCAGGTCCGATTTCAGCCGGACATGAAACAGACCAAAAGTTTTTGGCAAAATGCAATGGACCTGCTGCGGAGATATGTGAACCTGCTCCATAGAGAGTCGGTCAAAATCTCCTGCTATTGCGAATTGGATGCGGAGAACCTGCATCTAATTTGCAGTGGTGTGAACACAGCCTCAATCACAGTCCTAGGTTTCATACATCATTTAACATAGCTAGCATCTCACAAATTACTTTGTCAGGGGCACATATAAACTGAAGTGGGATCCCACTTTTGCCAAAATGGCTACAAAATCATGAAACAGAACAAAGAAAAGTAATGCAAGAAAAAAGCCCAAGTAGTCTATCGAGCCTGCCCTCGTTTTTTTTTTTTTTTACTTTTTTCTGTGAGTATAGATCTAAGTTTGTCCCTAGCATGTTTGAAGCCACTTGCTGTTGACTGGCTCACTACATCTGCTAGATATCTATTTCAAGAATTAACTTGTCTTTTAGTAAAAAAATCTTTCTAAGATTAGTTCTGAACAAACCTATACATAGGCAATACGTTTTAATGACTATAAGTAACCCTAATCAATCAAGAAATATTATTATTGTTATTATACAGGATTTATATAGCACCAAAAGTTTATGCTGCACTTTACTACATAAGGGCAGACAGTACAACTACAATACACTTTAATACAATAGGAATCAGAGGGCCTGCTAATTAGAGCTTACAATCTAAGAAGGAACAAAAGGAGGGCTTTGAGACTTTAAATGAGATGTGTGAAATCACACATCTCGATCCCCAAATCTATATGCAAAAAAGAGAGGGTTTGGGACTTTAAATGAGGTAGGCCTAGCATGGCTAAAAGATGAGTTAATGTAAGAAGACATGTTTTATTCAATACATTAAAAAACATGACAAGTAAATGAGTACATGCATGGTATAGCAAGCATATCAATCACATATTATTAACCAGACATGGGCGTAGCATAAGGCGTTGCAGGGGTCACAATCGCAACTCTGCCCCTAGCTCCAGGGGGCCCCTGCAGCCTCCCTGTCATATTATTATCATATCCTCCACAAAGTCCAGCTCCAATCTGCCTTAGGGCCCCACAGCCACGCTCCAGTACTGGGCGTCCACTTTGCCTTCCACAGTCCACACTTCTCCGTTCTCATTGGCTGGGCAGAAGCTGTGAGCCATTTCCAGAATGGAGAGGAGCACGGGGTGAGAACAGCCCAGGAAGGGACAGTGTCTGTGCTGTGTGCTGGCAACATGGAATGGTAACCAAGCCCAGTGAGGCAAGAGGAGGAGAGTGCCGTCCTGTAGCCATGATGGGGCCAATGTCAATGGTGGGGTAAGACACCGCTCAGTGTCTCCTAGTCACCAGCTGGGATTCTCTTTACCCCCCCCCCCCCCCACCTGGAGATGTCAGCTCACCCCACTTACCTGACAACTGGGGAAAAGACACACACTTCCGGGGGGTGACCTTCCCCCAACACCTGCCAACACTGACAGAGAAACCTTCGGAAATTACTAAAACAGATCCCTTATCACCTGAGGGGCTGCAGGCTCCAGATCTTGTGTCACATGGCTTTGCCCCCTCAGATCTAAGTTGCGCCCCCCCCCCAAAGCCCCCTGACCACCCCCTCCGCCCTGGATGCTATGCCCGGCTGCTGGGCTCCTTTTCCATTACAGCACTCTATACTGCTCCTCCTCCCAAAGGCTGAAATCACATTCCTTTACAACGCAGCCACGATCTGCACAGGGTGTATCTGCCTACTGCAACTACACTGCTGTTCTGACCAGAAAATTTCACAGGTCAGAACGGCAACATGAAAGCCAGATACACCCTGTGAGGGCTGACAGACTGTGTAAAGGATTGTGATTTCAGCCCTGTGTAGTGTGGGGTGGGGAGCTGTACAATTCTGGGATGGGAAAGGAGCTCTGCCAAGTGACCTGCCAGGGGTCTCTGTCCTCTGATTCTCCAGTGGTGATCCCTGTCCTCTGATTCTCCAGTGGTAATCCCTGTCCTCTGATTCTCCAGTGGTAATCCCTGTCCTCTGATTCTCCAGCAGTGATCCCTGTCCTCTGATGTAAGGAGGAACTCTGGGAACTCAAAACTCTTAAGCCACTTTGAACATATTGGCATGTGGTGGGTGTATCTGCATGCACGGTGGAAGTGGTGGGTGGTAGTGGGGGAGGCCTAGGTCAACTTTTGCATTAGGGCCCACAAGCATCAAGCTACACCTCTGTAACCAGATATCCATGAAAACAATCATAGCAACTTTGAGATGACATATTGAGGTATAAGACAGTTGTCCATCATTTAGGATCGCTTCAAAAGCAACATTGTGGGGTAACTTGGGAGTGGATGGAAAAGAAACATTCTAAAAAGAAATGGTGCATCAAAATAAGCCGGATGCACGTTTCATTGTTTCCTATCACATTATCAGGGACAAGTGCACCAATATCTGTAAAAAATATAAACGATATAACGATATGGTCGAATGTTTATACCCAAACAGGTAAAGGAGGGGAGAAATTAACTCACCCTGAGTACTTACATGTCAATTAAGACTCCTTTCACACTGAGGCGCTGGTAAAACAGCACTAAAGCACCAGTCATTTTGGCCATGCTTTAGCCGTGCTAACGGGCCGCTTTTTTTGGGTAAAAAAAAAACAAGAAAGACCCCTTTTGCGGCGCTTCCAAATCAGTTTTCCGGTGCTTTTAAAGCGATGCCCATTCAACAGCGCTCCCAACCCGCCCCAAAGATGCTGCTTGCGGAACTTTTCCTAATGTCTCACAAGCGCACTGCTTAGAATGGGAGGCGGTTTTCAGGCGCTTTTTAGAGGCTATTTCTAGCGCTAAAACTCCTGAAAAGTGCCTCAGTGTGAAACGCGTCTTAGTCTAAACCATGTGAACATGAAAACTGGTGGCTTAGGAAGGGGCCCGCAGGAAAGCCGGACGCACACCATGATCCCCAGAGGGAAAGAAAACAAGTGACCAAAAATAAATCCATTTGGGTTCCAATGCTGTAAAAGTGAGTATAGCACTGCCCTCGTGAGGGTCGCAAGAAATATCAATACCCCTGTGGTTACCCTGGCTCTGTGAGTCCTCTGCCACCTCTAACACACTGGGTTCACTCATTGTGCTAGTTTCCTTTAAGAAATCACACAGTAATGAAATACACCAAATTGAGTTAAATCAGTAATATTTACTATATTAAAGAAGGAAACTTGACCCAACAGGGTGAGATTATGCACACAAAGTAGTTTTGATAACTAAATAAATGTCACACGTTAGCAAAATATCACTCAGGCTGGGTTCACACCTATGCGAATTGAATGCGGCTTAAACCGCATCCAATTCGCAGGACACTTGAAAACACATTGTTTTCAAGGTGTCCGGTTCATATATGTCCGGTGCATTCGCACTCCGCATTGCACAAAAAACGTGTGCGTTTTTTTGTGCAATGCGGTGCGAATTCCCAGCCCGTTGTGTTCAATGGGAGCGCATCTAACACGGAGATGCACTCCGCACTGAACGGGGATATTTTCCCCTGCTCGCAGCCCCTCCCTCCCCCCGCAGCTGCTGCGCTGTGGGAACGGACAGGAGCCGCCGAATGGCGGCTCCGCCCCTTACCGGCAGCAGACAGGCTGGAATTCGCACCGGACTGGTGTGAATCCAGCCTTAATGTAGGTTACCTCTGTTCCAACTCAACAAGTACATGTACTGCACATGTAAGTGGGGCACAGGAGAGTAGAGGAATGACTCCTACAAGTGTCAGACCACTCTCTACTGCTCACTCACATAAGAGCAGAAATGCAACAGATAAACAAGTACAACACCAGAAACAGTAATTATAGCAGTATTCAACCTGCTCTTATAGAGAGTTCTTTGGTGAATGCATCATTGAAAACGTTGGCAGGACAATATATATTTCCTAAGTGGGGGAAAGAGAAGTAGATGTAGTCCAGTATCACTTGCTTGACAATTCAATTGGTCTTCAGCTAGCTCTCTGCAGATTCAGTTGCATGCAAGAAATATTGGCTGTTAGAACAATGCTAATCCAAAGGAATGAGGTATGATAAAAAACAGCACGTTTCCAGTAGAGAAACAGTAGAAGCTTCACAGTGATCACTGACTTGCAAAGTTAACTTTGTGGAACTAAAAGTAGCAGCAAACTAATGCAAAGTATGGATGTCTGTGTATAGTGTCCAAGGCGAATGTGTGTAAATAGACCTCCTTTGTAGCAAAGATGTTAGTAGAGCTAAAGAAGTAATGCTGTCTATACAAAGTGCCAGTTAGGATGGGTTTTCACCTGCTCACCACAGGAACAGAAGATGTAGATGCTATAGACTAGGTTGATGAGGACGATGAAAATCCCTCCGGTCTGTGGCTCCTGGAATGGTTTCCGGCCTCCACCATCTCACACCGCGGCTCTCCCGGATCTGTCGCCCCATGGGGTGTATGGAACAGGAACAGGCCCCGATTGTTGTAGGGCAAGATAATCAGGTTATTATGGCATTATCTGGGTTGGTAAGTCTGTAGAAAAGCAGGCCGTGACTCCACTGCTTCCAGCAACAGATTCCCTGCTTACAGATCCATGCTAGTCCAGAGAGAGTCCAGAGAGAGGCCCAAAGCCTCTATTCTTATAGTCTCTCCCAGGAGGCTCTTCTTCTCCCGGAAAAGCGGGCACGTGCCCGCCGCGCACCCTGTGAGCGGAGCCGCTGGTTGGGCGGATTCGATGTCCGCCGGTGATCCACGATCGCTTGTGAGAGAGCCAGAACGGGGAACCGCCGATGTAAACACGGCGATTCCCCGCTCTGTGAGGGGGGACATGACAGATCTACTGATCCCTGTGATCGGAATCAGTTAGATATGTTATGCCCCTGGCAGCCCAACCGCCATACAGTTAGAACACACACAGGGAACACAGTTAACTACTATATCACCCCCTGCAGGTTAACCCTTTCCCTGCCAATGACATTTATACAGTAATCAGTGTTTTTTTTTTTTATCTCTGATCTCTGATCAGTATCATTGGTCCCAAAAAAGTGTAAAAAATGTCCGACAAGTCGGCTGCAATATCGCAGTCCTGATAAAAATCGCAGATCGCCGCCATTACTAGCAAAAAAATAAAACATAGTAAAAAAGCCATAAATTAATTCTCATGGTTTGTAAACGCGGCAACTTTTGCGCAAACCAATCAATAAACGCTGATCATGATTTCTTTTTACCACAATTATAAGGAAGAATATAAATCGGCCAAAACTGATAAATTAGTTTTTTTGTTTGTTTGGTTTTTTTTGGATATGTATTATAGCAAAAAGTAAAAAATATAATTTTTTTCAAAATTGTCCCTCTTTTTTTGTTAATAGAGGTGATCAGAAATGACTCAGAGGTGATCAAATACCACCAAAATAAAGTTCTATTTGTAGGAAAAAAAGGATGCAAATGTCGCACGCCCGCGCAATTGTCAAGCGACGCAGTGCCGAATCGCAAAAAGTGCTCTGGTCCTTCAGTGGGAAAACCTTCTGGGGCTGAAGTGGTTAACAGTATGAGAGTCAAAATCAGCCAAACTGGAACGCTAAGGGAAAAAAGCTGCATTATAATTAATAGTATGAAACGTCTTCTGATTGCAGGAGATGTGAATACCCAGCTCCTGGCTACATGAGTATATCAGATAAACTGTGAATCAATGAAGGTATATAATAGTGTTAAAAAGTATTGAACAGTAACTGGAGCCCAACACCAAGATGAAAGGTGAAGTGTGAAAATAGTGGGAAAAGCCATATCTGCTCTAAAGAAAAAGAAGAGTGAGAGGATATAAGAAAAACGATGAAAGCAGCCAATGCCGTTTCCAATCAAACACTGAAAAGAATAGGCAGGAAGCCCAGCTAGGTGATTACCTAATGCTGTGATAAAGAAACCTGATCCATAGATCTGTGCAGTGCGCTGCAGGAGGTGCTGCAAACAGAGCTAGCAGAGTGAACTGGGGATCCTTATGTGCTCAGCATGACCAAACAGGCTCCTCCCAGCATTACGCTGGCACAGCAAGAAAGGGGAGGGGCCAAACCCACCCACCACCCACAACAGTGAGGCGCATCACCCCATGTGCTGGTCACGATTGAAACCCCGCTCACGCCACCAACAGGACGCCCAAAGAGGGATGGCGCAGTGGGACTGGCCCACCCAGTCTCCCGCATCAACCAACAGTGGATGGGAGGGGAGAGGGAGGGCGCCCAATGTGCTTCACAGCTCCCGGGTAATGAACGCCAACCAGCCCACCAGAAAGGGATCACAAGAGGTCAGACAGACTTGACCACATATAAAAAATGACTACGTGCACTATGAGTATTATTACTACATGCACTCAGTATTAGCATTGGTCTTAAATAAAGGCGGATGATAGACAAGAAAGTTCGCCTTGGACTGCATAATAAGGGTATAATATAAGGTCATAGACCCCATAATGGCCACTAGCATACCTCCATCCCTAATAATATGAAACAAAAGGAGGAGTTTGGAACTTTAAATGAGATGTGTGGAATCTCCATCCCTAAATCTATATGCAAAAAAGAGAGGGTTTGGGACTTTAAATGAGGTAGGTCTAGCATGGCTAAAAAGTCAATGTAAGAAGACATGTTTTATTATTGATTGATATGCTTGCTATACCATGCATGTACTCATTTTACTATGTCATGTTTATTAATGTATTGAATAAAACATGTCTTATGATCCCCAGTTCACTCTGCTAGCTCTTTTGGCAACACCTCCAGCAGCGTACTTGTTTTCATGAATATCTGGTTAATAATATGTGATTGATATGCTTGCTATACCATGCATGTACTCATTTTACTATGTCTTGTTTATTAATGTATCGAATAAAACATCTCTTCTTACATTGACTCATCTTTTAGCCATGCTAGACTTACCTCATTTAGAGTCCCAAACCCTCTCTTTTTTACAATCTAAGAGGGAGGGTCAAGAGATAAAAAAGGTAATACAGTAAATGTGGGGGATGGGCTGATGGAGAAAATAAATATATAGTTGTTAGGTAGGGGCCAGATAGGCCTCTCTGAAGAGATGAGTTTTCAGGGATTGTCTAAAAGTGGACAGAGTAGGTGATAGTTGGACAGATTGGGGTGGGGAGTTCCATAGCATGGGAGAGGCTCAGGAGAAGTCCTAGAGGCGAGCATGGGAGGAGGTGACAAGGGTGCTAGAGAGAAGGAGGAACAAAGAAAACGATTAGGTTGGTATTTTGAAACAAGGTTAGTGATGTAGCTGGGGGCAGAGTTGTGGATGGCTTTGTAAGTTATTAGTATCTTGAATTTAATTCCTTGGGTAAGTGGCAGCCAGTGGAGGGATTGGCAGAGAGGAGTAGCAGACATTGAGAGGTTGGTAAGATGGATGAGCCTGGTAATAGCATTCATGATGGACAGAAGTGGGGATAGTCTATGTAAAGGTAAGCCAATGAGGAGGGAGTAGCAGATGACCAGGGAGTGAATTAGCAGCTTTGTGATGTCATTGGTGAGGAAGGGCCATATTTTGGAGATGTTGTGTAGGTTGAGGTGGCAGCTTTGGATAGTGATTGGATGTGAAGCCGAAAGGATAGTTTAGAGTCCAGGATTACACTAAGAAACTTGACATGCGGGGACAGGTGGATAGTTGAGCCGTTAATTTGATGGGGAAGTGGCACGTGGGGGAGAAAAAAATTACGAGCCCGGTTTTGGATAGATTGAGTTTGACATCCAGGCTAAAATATCTGTTAGTAAATTAGTGATGCATGAGGAGACTGATAGAATGAGCTGAGGGGTAGAGATAGATTTAGGTGTCAACAGCATAGAAATGGTATTGAAAGCCATGGGAGGCTATTAGCTGACCTAGGCAGGAGGTGTAGATTGGGAATAGGAGAGGTCCAAGGACAGAACATTGGGGGACCCCAACAGAGAAAGGAAGAGGAGAGGATGGAGTAGAATGGTAAGTGACATTGAAGGTGCGGTGGGATAGGTAGGATGAGAGCCAAGGAAGAGTACAGTTACGAAGACCAAAGGAGTAAAGTTTTCTGAGGAGGAGGGGGTGGTCCCTCATATCAAAGGCAACAGAGAGGTTCAGAAATAAAAGTACAGAAGAGTGTCCATTGGTTTTAGCTGTTAGTAGATTGTTTGTGAGTTTAATGAGAGTAGTTTCTGTGGAGTGTTGAGGGTGAAATCTGGACTGAAGGTAATCAAGAAGTTTGTTCTCAGTCAGATGGTCGCTTGGTCGGTTGTAGACCATGGAAGAACTGAGGAGAATATCTTTTAATGGCTAACCATATCTGAAATGGATCAAGAGTCGAAGACAACTTATTAATGGCTAGCCATAGTGCAAACCATAGCCACAAAGTCTCTTTATTGGGCCTTTTCTCTGTAGCCATGCCCCCGCAGGGGTTGCTGGAAGGAGTGGTTCACCTGTCACACTGCCCTCAGTCACTCTTTTCGACACATCTGGAGTCAGGAAAAACAGGCCAGTACTTGTGTTTTTTTTTTATTAGGGGATTTAACTTGAATAGGGTATAGGATATTTATGGGATGCCCAGTAGATCCAACAGTTCTACAACAGGACCATCTAAACACTCTCCTGTATATATATATGTATTTTCTCCTCCAGCACAATCTTTCTCGCAGTTACCTCTTCTTCCTCTCTCCTGCACAACACTTTTCAAGCCTAGCTAGCACATGGTGAAACCTGCCTCTGACTCTGGCCAGGCCTCGGTGAACCGCCCATTACAGGCAGGGGTCACGGACCCCTCTGGTGTAGCAAAAAATACAAAGTATGCTAGCTGGCCTCGGTGGACTTCTGCTCCCAGTCAGTCCCTTCTTCAGGTCCTGCCAACCCTCCTGGGTGCAGCGACCCAACTCCACTGCCCGGTAACACCACAGTCCGAACTGGCTCTTGCACCCTTCTCAGACTGTCTCTCTCTTTCCCCAATCTGCTCCGGTGTGCCTCTTCCAGCTTCCCTAGGTGTGTGTCACTCATGACACCTGGTGGATCCCTCCTGGAGACTTACCCGGCAGCACCACTCTGTTGCTCTCTAATGCTCACTGGTCAGGATCCCCATGGGATATACTGAGGGGTCCCTTCCACTTCCGAGCCTCCAGACCCAAGGTCACTCCCCCATACTGGGTGCTCCCTCAAAGGCCGCCGCAGCTAGTGCTCCATCTCCCAGCTCTTCCACCCGAACTCTCCTCCCATGCTGGGCTGACCCCAGATATTTAAGGAGGCCTGCCCCCTGCCAATCCAGATTGGGGATTGGTCAGAGCTCCCCAAACATGCCAGGCAGCTCTTCCTCTCTTCCCCACCCTTTGTTCTAGAACCCTCTAGAAGCAAAGAGGAAGTATCCAAGAGGTGTCTCTGCCTGCAAGTCGCCAGCCACTCCCTGAGCCACTCCCCTGCCCAGGATTAAAACAATCAGGCCTGACTTTTAGTCAGGCCTGACTAAATTTACCTCACCTACCAAAATCCTAACACTTAGCACCTACCTAAGAGTAAAGGGCGCTACAGAAGAAACTACAATCTGTACTTCGGATAACTACAATCTTCAGTCTGCCCCAAAAAATTAAAGTCAGCAGCTACAAAAACTTTAGCTGTTGACTTTTAAAGAGGTAGTAAACAGCATAAAAACATTGGGCCTCGGGCAGTTTAAGTCTGAAAGACTGACCTGAAAATGAAGCCCTCCATTGGCGCACTGTCATCGCTGAGGGCACTTCCATCTCCACCTGGTCTTCTTTTCGGGTTTGTGGCAGTCGCTGTTTATGGCATGGCTCTGAAGGAACGCCACGGTGATGCCGTTCCTTCAAAGTGCATGCACCCATGCTGAGACCGGCTGCATCTAAAGTAAATATCTCCTAAATGGCTCATGTTTAGGAGATATTTACTGTACCTATAGGTAACCCTTTTACAGGTTTACCTATTGGTAAACATCATAAATGGAAGTTTACTCCCACTTTAATAAAAGAACACTTACCTGTCCAGAGATCCAGCACTGTCCTCACCTAGGCCGGTTCTTTGCTGGTTTTCGGGTCCCCCGTGCTAACTGTTGGAAGCTGGCAGTGACTCCTTGTGGATTCAAAAGTCAGCTTGCCACTGTGCATGCACAAGTACCGGGCCAACTTCCGCTCAGATTCCCTAGGTGATCTGGGTGGAAGTGTGAGTGGGTACCTGTCAAAACCAGGTTCCCTCCCCCAAATAAAAGTGCCCAAAAAGGGCAAGAAAAGGAGGAGGGAGAAAAGCGGACCTTCCCTTTAGGGAGTATAGCTGGTTGCAGTAGTTAATCACATTTAAGTGGACTTATAGGCCCTGTTCACATCTGAGCAAGTTTCCACACAAGTTTTTTTTTTGCATCCTTTGGATAATTTCTGCTTGTCTCACATTCACTTGATTGGGCTACTCTATGTGCGATAAATGCCCCAAAGAAGCTCCTGAGCCGAGTGTGGCGCATATTTTTACCATGCATTTTGGTGCATTTGTAGCATGTTTGCTGTGTGACAAAACATGCTTTTGCTACCAGTGCTTAAGGTGCCATTAACAGTTAATTGTACCACAAGGATGACACACATTTGCAGTGTGTTTGCAGCGCCTTTCTGAAATGCGCAGCAAAACACGCGTTTCTTGTGGCTTTGTCATGCATTCTAGAAATGCCCATGTGTGAATGCAGCCTTACAGTAATGTTGACGATATTTTGTAACTCATCCAAGCCACTTCTTCAGTTCTAAACCTAAAGAATTGTCTTGAAGAAGCTACAAAATATCTTCAACATTACTGTACAAGTTCAGTTAAAGTGGTATTAAACCTAAAACCAAAAATGTAATAGGTAAACTAAAAAAATCCTTGCTACCAATACCTCATTAACTCTGTGTGAAAATTTAAAAGTAAAAAAAGTGATTTTCTTCTTGAGGAAGTAACGCGATTTGTGCCGAAATGTGTTTGGGCGGAGCTTGCCATGAAACTGTGTGCCAGCTTTATGTTCACGTTTTTGTGAGTGGCTTTTATTGTTTTTAATAAAGTAGTAGTTTAAGTATAATAGACAATGCTAGCCCCTTTTTATTTTTGAGAGATATATGGTGAATGGTGAAGTGTCATCCATTACCTGGAGCCCACTATTAGGATTCGAGTGAGGAGGTGGTCCTTAGATTAATTTGGAAAGATCCATATCAAATGAAGAATGGCAAAGCACAAGGTGACCTATTTATTATAGGTTAACTCTTTCAGGAGAGCGTATTGTGTGACAGGTAGTGGAGCACAAAGTAGTGATCACTGGATAAATAAACACATCACAAGTGGAGGATATATTTATTAAGAACTTTACTCAGAGGACTGCATGCATTGATATACATAGTTAAGTTTATATATTTTATTTGGATTGAGAATCAATTGTGTTTTATTTTTTGCACTTAGGCATACAGTGGGAAAAATAATTATTTGATCCCCTCCAGATTTTGTAAGTTTGCCCGCTTACAAAAAAATGAAGGGTCTATAATTTTTATCATAGGTGCATTTTAAATGATAGAGATAGCTTCCATACCGTTATGCAGATACTCTTTGATACTTTTTGATATTCTTATGTACATTATTCTTCACGATGCAATGTAAAATGCAAAAACTCAATAAAAATTTTGGAAAAAAAAAATATATAAATTAATATTAATTAAAAACAAACGTCCAAAATACAATTATTTGATAAATGTCTCTTTAAATCGGCTGTGCAAAAAAGCCTCCGTGCAAAAAAATTCCTATGCAAAAAATCCTCTGTGCAAAATTTTTGTGCAAAGCTGCACAATTGTGGTACAAAATTAAAATATTTTGTAGCACAATTGTGTGGCTTTGCACAGAAATTTGGCACATGAATTATTTTGCACGGAGGCTTTTTTGCACAATCATTTTAAAGAGACATATATCAAATAATTGTATTGTGGATGGTTGTTTGTATTCATCTGGATACATAATTAATTTATATCAATTTATATATTTTTTCTCATATTAGTGATATAGATTTGCACTTTAATAGTAGCTCTGCACTATATGTATATATATATATGTGTGTGTACCACATGAGGACATACTGTAGCCAGTCTGTGGGAGCCAGAATTATCGTTGGTTGGTAGGGGATCAAATACTTATTTTACTCACTGAACTGCAACTCAATTTATAACATTTGTATCATCTGTTATTTCTGTATGTTTGGTTGATATCATCTCTATAATTTAAAATACACCTATGGTAATAATTATAGACCCTTAGTTACTTTGTAAGCGGGCAAACTTACAAAATCTGCAGGGGTTCAAATAATTCTTTTCCCCACTGTGCATGTGTAAGTTGAGCTGCGCTTTATGAATGGTCACTCAGTCGTCTAGGACCTGTGTGTGCCCCAGAAGGCTATGGGGGGGAAGAAGGAGGGGCTGGACATTGTCGTAGATGGCCGCTGCGATCTGAGTAGGAAGTGGGAGCGGGTACCTGTCAAAACCACTCAACCCCCCAAAAAAGTGGCAAATGTGGCAGTGGGGATGGGGGGGGGGGTACAAGCAAGTGGAGATTTCCCTTTTGGGTGGAGCTTCAATTTAAATGGTCTGTCTCATCCCTGTAACTACTAGAGAGCTTGTTCTTTTGAAAAACAACAGACTTGCTGGCTGGATCACCAGATGAAAATAGAAGAAAGAAAGACTTAAAAAAGCAAATGAATACAGCCATCGCATCTAAGAGTTGGTAAGCTGCTATTTAATAAGTGTTTGCATTTAAGTTTAATGGCACTTTAACCACTTCAGCCCTAGCCGCCGCCATTATACTGCGCGTTCCCTCCCATTGGCCAGCACCTCCCAGGGAACACATTTAACCCCTTGATCTCCCTTGATGTTAACCCCTTCCCTGCCAGTGCCATTAGTACAATAAAAGAGCATATTTTTAGCACTGATTACTGTATTAATGTCACTGGTTCCCATAAAAGTGTAAAAAATGTCAGTTAGGTGTCCAATCTGTCGCAATGTCGCATTCTCAATAAAAATCACTGATCGCCGCCATTACTAGTAAAAATAAATAAATAAATAAATAAATAAAAATGCCATGAATCTATCCCCTATATTGTAGATGCGATAACTTTTGCACAAACCAATCAATATACGCTTATTGCGGGTTTTTTTTACCAAAAATAAGAAGAATACATATCGGCCTAAACTGATGAATACATTTGTTTTTTACTTTTTTTTTTTTGGATATTTTTTATAGCAGAAAGTAAAAAATTTAGTTTTTTTTTTTTCAAAATTGTCACTCTGTTTTTGTTTATAGCGCAAAAAATAAAAAACACAGACGTGATCAAATACCACCAAAAGAAAGCTCTATTTGTGGAAAAAAAGGACATCAATTTTGTTTGGGTACAACGTCGCACCACTGCACAATTATCAGTTAAAGCGATGCAGTGCCGTATCACAAAAAATGGTCTTATTATTAAGGGAGATATCCGTCCGGTCCATAGAGCGGAGTTCCACAAACAAATACATCTTTATATATTTCAAATCCTCTATGCATGATGAATCACCTTTGGAAAAATATATATATATATAATTACCCTAAGTGCCCTGTTGCTATGTGGTCCCTGTAATCTTCCACTTCCTGATCCGCGGCACTCCGCATCACTTCCTGCCTCGCCTGGGCTCATGGGAGATTTGAGTCATCGTTTCCCATGAGTCAGTGGGCATGCCTGACCTGTAAAATCGCGTTATTTTCAGACAGGAAATAATGCGATTTTCTGGGAGAGAGACAAGTTATCTGTGTTGCCATAACAATGGGGCGGGACCTTCCTCCGTCACTGTCCATTGTTATGACAACGAGACATACGCTCGAGATCGAGAGGTGCATGCTGGTTACCCAGCATGCACCTTATCCAGGAAGAGACTCAAGGAGGGTGCAAGTGGGCTTCACATGCCCACAGCTAAGATGGGAACTCCAAGTAAAGAAAAAAATCAGCAATGTAAGTACAAAATAAATAGGAAGACTACCCAGATTTAAAGCTATCAATTACTTTATTTGTGTAATGAATACAAACTAGGTGGATGCCAGCAAAAAAAAAATTGTTGGCGGAACTTCGCTTTAACCACTTGCTGACCGCCAACCACAGGTTGACAGCGACAAAGTGGTGCGATATCGCAAATCGCCGTCATCTGACGCCGGCTGCAAGATCGCGCACTGTGAGCACGTGCGTGCTGCCGGAGGCGCGCCTGCGCGCTCACTGTGTTCGGGGAGGGCCAGGGAGCGGGTGCGGCAGCCTCGATCGCCGCCGGCTACCCGCGATGCCCCCCCCGGAGTGAAAGAACGGAGGTCCGTGTAAGTAAACACGGACCTCCGTTCTGTGAAGGGGGAAGGGCTGTGATCACAGCCTTCCTCTACACGGAAGCTGTGATCACTCCCCTTCCCCTGCTAGGGCAGTCCCCCCACAGTTAGAACACGCCCAGGGAACACAGTTAACCCTTAGAGCGCCCCCCAGGTTAACCCCTTCACTGCCAATTGCATTTACACAGTAATCAGCGCATTTTTATAGCACTGATCGCTGTATAAATGCCAATGGTCCCAAAAAAATGTCAAAATGGTCCGACATGTCTGCCCCAATATCGCAGTACCGCTAAAAATCGCAGATCGCCGCCATTACCAATAAAAAATAAAAAAAAAATTAAAACCCCAAAAATGAATTCTCATCATCCGTAAACGCGGCCACTTTTGCGCAAACCAATCAATAAACTCTGATTGTGATTTTTTTTTATCGCAAATATGAGGAAGAATATAAATCGGCCAAAAACGGTGAAAAAAAATGTTTTTTGTATTTTTTTTTGTATTTGTATTTTAGCAAAAAGTAAGAAATTTGGGTTTTTTTTGCAAAATTGTCGCTCTTCTTTTGTTTATAGCGGTGATCAGAAATGACGCAGTGATGATCAAATACCACCAAAAGAAAGCTCTGTTTGTGGGAAAAAAAGGACGCAAATTTTGTTTGGGTACAACGTCGCACGACCGCGCAATTGTCAGTTAAAGCTGGTCCTAAAGTGTGAAATCCTTCCGGGGCTGAAGTGGTTAATTAAGTGGTTAAATGTGATTACTACCACTGAATAGCATGATTACACAGAGCTGCTGTTTTATAATTATCTAGCAGGTGGCAGTACTTCATTGTTCTATTTTCCTGAACCCATTTCCAACCATTACCAACTAAAATGCAAATAATCTGCAATTATTTTTACAACGTATAAACATAAGCAGAATTTTAAAAAGTAAGCAAAACCAGTATTGGCTTGTCAGCATTTTAATTGTTGAGTACTGTACTGCTGAATAGCCTTTTCTAAGGTCTCTGATTTTTTTTTTTTCTTTTTGTTGCTAAACGCCCCTCAGTGTTAGCCTATGTGTCCAGGCACATATAGGCATTTACAGGCATATAGAGGCAGAAGAGAAAAAAACATTGCCATTGCATTCAGGACATTTTGGCAGAAAAAAATGACCGATGCGCCTAAACGCGTCTAAATACGTGTTAGCTCTAGGCGCCTTTAGCGCTTGAGTATTAATTCATTTCAATGGACAGAATAAATGATTATTCTGGCCAATGAAATAAATGAACAGGCAAGTGCTTGATGCGCCTAGACGCGTTTGCCCAGTGTGCATGAGGCCTAACAGTGAGCAGGACCCGGCACAAGGGCACAACCAACCCCTTTATAGCCCAATCACAGGTTTACTCATCTGGAATACAAAATACAATTTCTGTATTTTAAGTTATTTACTCGTTCAATGTTAACTCTACAAACTGTTATAATCATTCAATCGTAATGTGCAGGCAAGCTGCTAAATGAAAGTCTTACAATTAGAATTGTTTCAGATGTCAAAGGAATTGTAACACTCTATTCTATAGCCAGTCTTATAAGCTAGGAACCCCTGTCAGACAGCACGTCCAGGTCCTTCACTACAGCAATAGCAAAGCTTGAGCAAGAACCACCCCCAACTTGCTCCAATGAACCTGCCCTGAGACCCTCCCTCTGCCCACTCTACCTTCTCATTCTATCAGCATGGGCACCGCAGCAAAGCCTGGTTGGCCAAAACTCCATTTCCATGTTTCAGGCCCCCCGCACCTGGAACCTCTTCCCATAGTAAATAATCAAAAATTTTCAGGAGATGTACCTTTTTCAGATGTCACATAGGGTCCTCCTTTCTCTGGCGGGGGACAGTCCTGCACAGAAAGCTGCTCATATAATGATGTGAGAGTGCTGTCCTGTGCATCAGTACAGTTAGCCCTGTCCAATATGGTGACACTCCCCCATGGGGCGTGTCCCTGACTTCCTGGGTTCACAGGAAGTTAATTGATGCTGGACGTCACTAAATTTAGAAGGGGTAAACTTGGAAAAGCAAACCCCCAATGGGACTTTATAGGGAAACCAACTCGTAAAGAGCAAAACAAAAATAAGATAAAATTTCAAAATGTTATTCATTGATTAACTACTTCAGATCCGTGTCATAGCCGATTGACGGCTACAGCGCGGCTCTAAAATGCCGGGAGGCCGTCAATAGACGTCCTCCCCTTTGGCTCATGCTGGGCGTGCTCTCGCCGGCCGATGTTGATGTCCGCCGGAGGCCCGCAATCTGCTCACAGAGAGCCAGGACGGGGAACCGCCGATGTAAACATGGCGGTTCCCCGTTCTGTGAGGGGGGGCATGACAGATCTACTGATCCCTGTCACTGGGATCAGTTAGATCTGTCATGCCCCTGCCAACCCCGCCACCCCCCCCACAGTTAGAACACACCCAGGGAACACATTTAACCCCTTCACTGCCCCCTTAGTGTTAACCCCTTCCCTGCCAATGACATTTATACAGTAATCTGTGTCTATTTTTAGATCTGATCGCTGTATAAATGTCATTGGTCCCAAAAAAGTGTCAAAAACGTCCGACATGTCCACCGCAACATCACAGTCCCAATAAAAATCGCAGATCACCACCATTACCAGTAAAAAAAATGTAAAAACGCCATAAACCAATAGCCATAGTTTGTAGACGCTATAACTTTTGTGCAACCCAATCGATATACGCAGATTGCGATTTTTTATTACCAAAAATATGTAGTAGAATATATATTGGCCTAAACTGATGAATAAATTTGTTTTTTTATTTTTGGATATTTATTATTACAAAAAGTAAAAAATATTGTTCTTTTTTCAAAATCGTCGCTCTTTCTTTGTTTATAGGGCAAAAAATAAAAACCACAGAGGTGATCAAATACCACCAAAAGAAAGCTCTTTGTGGGAAAAAAAGGACGCCAATTTTGTTTGGGTACAACGTTGCACGACCGCGCAATTGTCACTCAAAGAGTGACAGTGCTGAAAACTGAAAATTGGTCCGGGCAGGAGGGGGGTTTAAGTGCCCAGTAAGGAAGTGGTTAAAAAGATGAATCCCAGACATAATGGATTCATCAAATATAATGCATAAATTGCACAATTGGACAGGAAACAACATACAGTTACATACATACAATGTGTGAGAATTCGTGTACATAGAAAATAATGAGACACTTATGACCACTGGCACCGCCACCTCGTGGCGGAAGAGAGCCAACGCGTTTCGAAAGAGATCTTCATCAGGGGTGGGTGATTACACATTTAGAAATCCTTGTCTATACAAGGCATTAGTTGCCAGAGCATGAGACAATCTACATAGATATAGGTGAGCTACCTGAGACCCTGCTTCAGCCCAAAGAGAGCAAGAGGAAGGGAATATATTGGTGATTTAGATTGTCTAAGTTTAATGTCCCAATAGAATGTTGGAGGTAGATGACAGGTTTACACTTGAAATTGAATGCTTGCAGCATGAAAATGCATTCCAACACTCAATCGGTCAGTAGGGTGTGCTGAATAAACTATCCAGAGAACAACAGTGTAACAGGTGTGGGGTCCGGTGACGGACAGGTGGAGTAATCTCTAGGTGGAGGCCAACCAAAGTACCACGTTCACTCGCTACCATATATCAAAAAGGTCTTAGGTCAATAGGACTACTGGATACATTAATCCTTTTATATGAGGTTTGTAGGTGGTCAATGATCATGCCCACCAGAGTGGGTACATCTCAATGATTCCAAATGTCCACCTTGTCCCTATACCAGAGTCCTCCTGTGGAAAAGCCCTTTAAATTTAGAAGAGGACCATCAGTGAATAGGATTGCCACTTTTTCTTCAAGCCCAACCTGAACACATTAGCAGTGTGCTGCAGTTTTTAATTTTTTTTCTAGTATACAAAACAAATGAAAAAAAAAATGCAGTACAAACAGATGTAAAACCTGTATAACCTTCTTTAAAATTGTGCTGCATCAAAACACATGGTATTTTGTTACCATATGTTTTGCTGCAGTGTGCAAAAGCCAAGTGTGTGGTTGTATCATTAAGACTTACTGTACACCTGCAAAAGGGCTGTGTGTTTGTGTGCATTCCAGGAATGCACAAAATTTTGCGCACATTCCTGCAACCCAAACATGTTTACATGGGGCAAGGGTAATAAAATTCAAGGAGGTCCGGTTGCTAAAATTTTCTTCCAGCCGAGGTCTGAATTGCTCTCTAATATAAGTAGGCCAATCACATCCATATTTCAAGTAAAAGAAAATAAAGCCACTTTACATCTGGTGTCCCCTTCAGAGTGCTCCCTTACATCTGGTGTCCCCATAAGAGGGCCCCTTAATATCTTGTGTCCTCATCAGAGTGCCCCCTTACATCTGGTGTCCCCATCAGAGTGCCCCCTCACATCTGGTGTCCCCATCAGAGTGCCCCCTTACATCTGGTGTCCCCATCAGAGTGCTCCCTTACATCTGGTGTCCCCATCAGAGTGCCCCCTTACATCTGGTGTCCCCATCAGAGTGCCCCCTCACATCTGGTGTCCCCATCAGAGTGCCCCCTTACATCTGGTGTCCCCATCAGAGTGCCCCCTTACACCTGGTGTCCCCATCAGAGCCCCCTTACATTAGGTGCCCCTGCAGAGTCCCCCTATACATCTGGTGTCCCCATCAGAGTGCAACTTACATCAGGTGCCTCCATCAGAGTAGCCCCTTACATCTGGTGTCCACATTAGAGTGCCCCCTTGCATCTGATGTGTCCATCAGAGCCCCCCTTACATCTGGTGTCCCCATCAGAGTGCTCCTTACATCAGGTGTCCCCATCATAGTCCCCCTATACATCTGGTGTCCCAATCAGAGTGCAACTTACATCAGGTGCCCCCTTACATCTAGTGTCCCTCTTAGAGCCCCCTTACATCAGGTGTCCCCATCAGAGTCCCCTTACATCAAGTGCCCCCTTCAGAGTCCCTGTATACATCTGGTGTCTCCATCAGAGTGCCTTCTTACATCTGGTGTCCTCATTAGAGTGCAACTTTCATCAGGTGCCTCCATCAGAGTGCCCCCTTACATCTGGTGTCCTCATCAGAGCCCCCTTACATCAGCTGCCCCATCAGAGTACTCCTTTACATCTGGTGTCCCCACCAGAGTTCCTCCTTACAACTGGTGTCCCCATCAGAGTACCCCCTTACATCAGATGCCCCATCAGAGTACCCCCTTACATCTGGTGTCCCCACCAGAGTACCCCCTTACATCAGGTGTCCCCATCAGAGTGCTCCTTACATCAGGTGCCAGCATCAGAGCCCCCCTATACATCTGGTGTCCCCATCAGAGTGCCTCCTTACATCCGGTGTCCCCATCAGAGTGCAACTTAAATCTGGTGCCCCCATCAGTGTACCCCTTTACATCTGGGGTCCCCATAAGAGCCCCCTTACATCAGGTGTCCCCATCAGAGTACCCCCTACATCTGGTGTCCCCATCACAGTGCTCCTTACATTAGGTGCCTCTATCAGAGTCCCCCTATAAATCTGGTGCCCCCATCAGAGTCCCTTCTTACATTGGGTGTCCCCATTAGAGCCCCTCCACACATCACGGTCCCCCCCTTACATAAGGTGCCCAAGGTGTCCCTCCACATATCACTACTCTATCTTACCAATCACTACTAATCTTAGCAATTGCAGATTGGAACAGAAATTACTTTAAAGTGGAACTTTCCCCATAACAACTTGATAAAAAAATAATGTTCTTTAGAAAGGAACATACATTCTACATTAATAATTATGCTACCAACATTAGTGTGCGCTGTAAGTTACCTCCAGCATTGCTCCTGTTTCTTCTTGTTGGAGGCTGCCATTTTGCGGAAACCATGACACTACCTGCCTGGAGTTTGCATGTTCTCCCTGTGCCTGCGTGGGTTTCCTTTGGGTACTCCGGTTTCCTCCCACACTCCAAAGACATGCTGGTTGGTAAATTAATTCCTGTCTAAATTGTCACTAGTATATGTATGAATGTGAGTTAGGGACCTTAGATTGATGTGAATGTACAATATATATGTAAAGCGCTGCGTAAATTGACAGCGCTATATAAGTACCTGAAATAAATAAATAAACCCAGAGTCCCTGAGGAGAAGTAAATCATAAAGTGGAACTAAACCCATGGATAGCGGTTTCAAAAAAACTGTTACATTCCTGGAAAGCCAGGATTGTTAACTGTCACATTTGCTTGTGTCCTCAACCAAACTGTCATTATCACTATTGGCTGTAAAGATTAGGAGGGTTTAATTCATTTTTAAGGCTGTCAGCAGATCGGCCTCTACAAACTCAGCAGTGCCTTACATTGGAGGGCAACTGAGCATGTGCAGAGCGGGGTGAGACCGTGCATTACTGGGTTTTAAACAGTATAGGCACTTATTTTTAATGTTACAGTAGACATTGCTATACCTGCAAGAGGGGCCAGCCTGAAGTGATCTTGTAGGACTTAAGTTTTGCCTAAAGTTTCACTTTAGGGGCCGGTTCACATCACAATTTCGGCGTTTTTGATGCGTTTTTGCATGCACATTTTTAATGAGTTACGGTGCGTTTTTGATGCGTTTTTGATACATTTCAATATTTTTTTTATATATCTTTTTTCTTTATCTCAATTGAGGACATGTGCTTTCCGGTGTGGTTTTTGATTCGTTTTGTCACATTCCATACAGAAAATATACAACATGTTCTACTTTTGTTGACTGGAATGCACTGCACTGGTGTGAACTAGGGCCATTGGAATCCATGTTAAACGATGTGCATGCCTTTTCATTTTTCATGCAGAAAAAAACGCACTGGACTGCATCTAATGTGAACCGGCCTAACACTAATGGATTGTGTCATACACATACAGTGCCTTGAAAAAGTATTCATACCCCTTGAAATTTTTCACATTTTGTCATGTTACACCCAAAAACGTAAATGTATTTTATTGGGATTTTATGTGATAGACCGACACAAAGTGGCACATAATTGTGAAGTGGAGGGAAAATGATAAATGGTTTTCAGAATTTTTTATAAATAAATATGTGAAAAGTGTGGGGTGCATTTATATTCAACCTTCTTTACTCTGATACCCCTAACTAAAATCTAGTGGAACCAATTGCCTTTAGAAGTCACCTAATTAGTAAATAGAGTCCACCTGTGTGTAATTTAATTTCAGTATAAATACAGCTGTTCTGTGAAGTTCTCAGAGGTTTGTTATAGAACCTTAGTGAATAAACAGCATCATGAAGGCCAAGGAACACACCAGACAGGTCAGGGATAAAGTTGTGGAGAAGTTTAAAGCAGGGTTAGGTTATAAAAATATCCCAAGCTTTGAACATCTCAGGAAGCACTGTTCAATCCATCATCGGAAAATGGAAAGAGTATGGCACAACTGCAAACCTACCAAGACATGGCCGTCCACCTAAACTGACAGACCAGGCAAGGAGAGCATTAATCGGAGAAGCAGCCAAGAGGCCCATGGTAACTCTGGAGGACCTGCAGAGATCCTCAGCTCAGGTGGGAGAATCTGTCCACAGGACAACTATTAGTCCAGCACTCCACAAATCTGGCCTTTATAGAAGAGTGGCAAGAATAAAGCCATAAGAAGTCCCATTTGCAGTTTGCGAGAAGTCATGTGGGGGACACAGCAAACATGTGGAAGAAGGTGCTCTGCTCAGAGGAGACCAAAATAGAACCTTTTGGCCTAAAAGAAAAACGCTATGTGTGGCGGAAAACTAACACTGCACATCACCCTGAACACACCATCCCCACCGTGAAACATGGTGGTGGCCGCATTGTGTTGTGGGGGTGCTTTTCTTCAGCAGGGACAGGGAAGCTGGTCAGAGTTGATGGGAAGATGGATGGAGCCAAATACAGGGCAATCTTAGAAGAAAACCTGTTAGAGTCTGCAAAAGACTTGAGATGTTCACCTTCCAGCAGGACAACGACCCTAAACATACAGCTAGAGCTACAATGGAATGGTTTAGATCAAAGCATAGAATGGCCCGAAGTCCAGACCTAAATCCAATTGAGAATCTGTGGCAAGACTTGAAAATTGCTGATCACAGACACTCTCCATGCAATCTGACAGAGCTTGAGCTATCTTGCAAAGAAGAATGGGCAAAAATGTCCTCTCTAGATGTGCAAAGCTGGTAGAGACTTCCCCAAAAAGACTTGCAGCTGTAATTGCAGGGAAAGGCGGTTCTACAAAGTATTGACTCAGGGGGGCTGAATACAAATGCACCCCGCACTTTTCACATATTTATTTGTAAAGAATGTTGAAAAACATTTATCATTTCCCTTCCATTTCACAATTCTGTGCCACTTTGTGTTGGTCTATCACATAAAATCCCAATAAAATACATTTACATTTTTGGGTGTAACATGACAACATGTGGAGAATTTCAAGGGGTATGAATACTTTTTCAAGGCACTGTATGTAATATTACTTTATAATAAAAAGGATTTTTTTTTTATTTGTTGCAGGTTGACGTTGGTTCCTCATCTAATGCAGACAAAAGGATAACTGTCTGTCTCCTAGGAATTCAGACCACAGCCCATAAAACACATCAGATGATAAATGGAAGAATGTGTGAAGAACCATGCGTGGTCATGTGGAGAGCGGAAACGACTCGGTACAAAGAAATTCTATAAAATGATTATTTATGGATGTTAAGTGCCAGGGACTCCCTGTACTTCCCCCATGCCCACTGGGTGTCTAGTCCCGGTGCATGAGGCTCCAGCATTTAGGTTCAGGGTGGAAAGAACATGAGCACCGTCCAGCCCTACTGCTGGAAGACTACAAAACTCTATGAGAGGCTGAAAGCTGCTGCGGCTGGACAGGGCTGGGTGGTGCAGCGAGCGGTACTAACACTTAGGGCAGTATGCGCCCGGGGAGGAATGCCCGGAACACAAGCATTCCTGCCATTCATCCCTGAGCGCAAACTGCCCTGAATGTTAGTACCAGCGTCCAGCCACGCCAGCTGTCAGTGTCTCTTAGGCTGCATTCTCACCTGAGCGTTGTGTTTTTGAGCGTTTTTTCAAGCATTTGTATACACGTTTTTGTGTACAGTGTTTTTAAAGCATTTTTGAGCTTTGGTGTTTTTTTAGCCAATAGAGAAATATATCATCTGTTTCATAATTTGTTGCTATGCTTTTCAGCTTGTTTTATCCATTTTTATTTAACATTGATTTATTAATATTTATTTATTCATTTTCTTTTACTTTTTGTAAGAGGTTAAGGGTTCGGGGTTAAACGTTAGGGTTAGGGGTTAATTTATTTATTATTATCTATTTATTTACTTATTATTTATTTATTTTATTAGGTTAGGGGTTAATAATAGGTTTAGAGTTTAGGATTACGGTTTAATATTAGGGTTAGGGTTTAATATTAGGGTTAGGGGTTACGTTTTCATATTAGGGTTAGGGGTTACGGTTTCATATTAGGGTTAGGGGGTTAGGGTTTAATATTAGGGTTAGGGTTTAGAATTAGGGGTTAATATCAGGGTTTAGGTTTTTTATTTTATTTATTTACTTTATTATTTGTTTATTTATCTATTTTATTATTGCATTTAGCGGAAAAACGTTTAGGAACGCGTGAAAAAAACAGCCTCCTTTCTAAAAAAACGCACCTTTCTACCCAATTCGAGCTAGAAGAAAAGCTCCAGAACTTTTTTAAGCTTTAGGCATTTGGCTTCAGGCAACTTGTAGTGGAGATGTGAACCAATTCCATAGAGAATAATTGATTTTTTTTCTCCTCCAGTGTTTTGGAGCTTTGGGGTGTGAATGGGGCCTTAGGGCCCTTTCACATGGGCATTCTGTTCAGGTCTGCCTGTCCGTTGTTCAGGCGGATCTGAACGGACACTCAATGCAGCCCTATGGAGCGGCAGATGTCAGTGGAGACATGTCCGCTGACACCCGCCGCTCTCCGATCCGATACTGTCCATGAAAAACAGACGGATGGACCCTGGAGGATCGGATTGGCAAATTGGCGGTCCGTTGTCATCGGACACCAATAGAGTAGAGCGGGGCTCTGACAGTTCCATCTCTGCTCAGTGAGAGGAGACGGAGCTGCCATACGTCAGCTCAGCGGGGATCGGCGGATCGATCCCCGCTGAGCAAAAATGGACCCTTCACGCAGAAAGCCCATGTAAAAGGGCCCTTAGAGTTTTACAAGCAGCTGGCAGCAGGGGTAGATTGTGTGCCTGTGCCTTCCACCTACACCTTAACACCGGAGCTTCGTGCATCAGGGCTACACACTCATGAGGTGCATACGAGGTCTTAGGATCCTTTAAAAAGTCCACCGTTTCTGCAATCCGAGGTGTAAAGCTGATAGAAGGTCAGCTCCCCTAGTGGCTGAGAATTATTGATGACCTGAGATTGAGCTCACTTTCCCCGGGACAGCCTACACAGTTTGTTTCTCTTGGTACTTCCTTTACACCCACTCATTCACACGTGCGAATGAGGGGTGGTAAAAATAGGCCGTAAGCCAATACAGCAGCCAGAGGGGGTAGTACATATGAGCTGTTTTGGGTTGTGTTGGTATTGCCCGCCAAACTGGACCCACTCAAGTGCATGGAGACCACACTGCAACTGCCCTGCAACCACATGCAATGCACACGGTTGCAGCATGGTGTGCAAACTCTTCAGGGTTAAAAAAGGGTGTGAAGAGGAGATATATGACCTCCCAGACTCCTGTCAACTGCCTTCTGAAAAGTGATCCACTGCAAATTTCTTTTCAGAGAGGCCGCCGCCAGTGTAAACGAGCCCTTAATGGCATTCCAGCTTATGGGAGAGTCTAAAGTACAGTCTCTCATCCTGCCAAGAAACCAGGCCAAAAGTAGAACACTCAACACTCAACCTTCCTACGTACAATCGTCAGACAGGCACCGATTGCTCCAGCTCTCCCTGTCCAGACAGACTATGCCAGGATACCAAGCACCTATCTTTACCGACCATCTCACTCTATTCTTATCCCGGCTCATACTAAATGTCCAGTCAGTTTTGCTTGTCTTCCAACAACTTCACTCAATGAATGTCATTATATATCAGTCCCTTCTTACAGAGGCTTCCCAGGAAAGTGGCTTGAATAAGGTTTCCAAACAAAATTTATAGGTTGGGGTACTCACTATTGCAGATTACAGGATCGCTTCTCAAAATATTGGCCATCCTGATGTCAATGTACAATATACACTACATTACCAAAAGTAAGTATTGGGACACCTGCCTTTACACGCACATGAACTCTAATGGCATCCCAGCAGGCCCGGACTGGCCATAGGGCATACCGGGCACTTGCCTGGTGGGTCGGGGCCGCCAGTCCTTGCAAGGCCAATGAAGCTGGGCTTCTGGGCTGCTCTTTGAGCCCACGCTGCTCATCCAACCTCTCTGTGGCCGCCCAGCTGCCAGTTCAGTTCAGCCTCCGTCTACGCTGGGGACACGGTCGGACACATGACGGAGGGGGGGGGGACACTGTCGCCTCTTCACATATACTCTACAGTTTAGTTCGGGGGCGTGACCATCAAGGAGGCGGGGCTAGAGGAGACACCTGGAGACGGTGTCTTGTCGATAAGAGAGAATGTGAGTGTGGTCCTCCTGTAACCGGGAATCTGGGATCTAGGAGGAACGGAGGAGGGCGGCTGCATGTGGAATAATAATTCTCTCCCTTCCTTCTGCAGCTTCTGAATGCCGAGGGAGAGGAAGAGAAATGGGCACTCAGAGGCTGCAGGAAGAGATGGAGAGAATAATTCTTCTATATGCAGTC
>BLSH010171324.1:1870771-1882527 GCA_018402905.1 Glandirana rugosa
ACTTCAATACACATTATTTTACCTTACTGTCTCTTTTATTACTGTGTAAATGCCATTGGCAGTGAAGGGGTTAACCTGCAGGGGGCGCGCTAAGGGTTAACTATGTTCCCTGGGCGTGTTCTAACTGTATTGGGGACTGCCTATCTGGGGAAGGGAAGTTATCACAGCCTTCACGTAAAGGAAGGCTGTGATCACATCCCTTCCCCCTCACACAGAGCGGAGGTCCGTGTTTACATACACGGACCTCCGCTCATTCGCTCCGGGGGGGCCATCGCGGGTAGCCGGCGGCAATCGAAGCCGCCGCACCCGCTCCCTGGCCCTCCCCGAACACAGTGAGCGCGCGGGCGCGCCTCCGGCGGCGCGCGCGCGCTCACAGTGCGCGTTATCGCAGCCGCCGTCGTATGACGGCGTTTTGCGATAACGAACCACTTTGTCGCCGTCAGATGCCGATCGGCGGTCGGCAAGTGGTTAATGTGTTCAATACTTTTTCTCTGTCATTCCATTTTATTACACATAACTTCATTTCTGAACTTAATTGTTTTGGTTTATTTGTATGTAAGGATTTCATGGGCTGTAAAATGACATATACAGTCAGGCCCATAAATATTGGGCATCGACACAATTCTAATGTTTTTTTGCTCTATACACCACCACTTTAACTGCAGACTTTCAGCTTTAATTTGAGGGTATTTACATCAAAATCAGGTGAAGGGTGTAGGAATTACAACAGTTTGTTTATGTGCCTCCCACTTTTTAGGGACCAAAAGTAATGGGACAGATTAACAATCATAAATCAAACTTTCACTTTTTAATACTTGTTGCAAATCCTTTGCAGTCAATTACAGCCCGAAGTCTGGAACGCATAGACATCACCAGACGCTGGGTTTCATCCCTGGTGATGCTCTGCCAGGCCTCTACTGAAACTGTCTTCAGTTCCTGCTTGTTCTTGGGGCATTTTCCCTTCAGTTTTGTCTTCAGCAAGTGAAATGCATGCTCAATCGGATTCAGGTCGAGTGATTGACTTGGCCATTACATAACATTCCACTTCTTTCCCTTAAAAAACTCTTTTGTTGCTTTCGCAGTATGCTTCGGGTCATTGTCCATCTGCACTGTGAAGCGCCGTCCAATGAGTTCTGAAGAATGTGGCTGAATATGAGCAGATAATATTGCCCGAAACACTTCAGAATTCATCCTGCTGCTTTTGTCAGCAGTCACATCATCAATAAATACAAGAGAACCAGTTCCATTGGCAGCCATACATGCCCACGCCATGACACTACCACTACCATGCTTCACTGATGAGGTGGTATGCTTTGGATCATGAGCAGTTCCTTTCCTTCTCCATACTCTTCTCTTCCCATCACTGTGGTACAAGTTGATCTTGGTCTCATCTGTCCATAGGATGTTGTTCCAGAACTGTGAAGGCTTTTTTAGATGTTGTTTGGCAAACTCTAATCTGGCCTTCCTGTTTTTGAGGCTCACCAATGGTTTACATCTTGTGGCGAACCCTCTGTATCCACTCTGGTGAAGTCTTCTCTTGATTGTTGACTTTGACATGCATACACCTACCTCCTGGAGAGTGTTCTTGATCTGGCCAACTGTTGTAAAGGGTGTTTTCTTCGCCAGGGAAAGAATTCTTTGGTCATCCACCACAGTTGTGTTCTGTGGTCTTCCGGGTCTTTTGGTGTTGCTGAGCTCACCGGGGCGTTCTTTCTTTTTAAGGATGTTCGAAACAGTTGATTTGGCCACACCTAATGTTTTTGCTATCTCTCTGATGGGTTTGTTTTGTTTTTTCAGCCTAATGATGGCTTGCTTCACTGATAATGACAACTCTTTGTAACTCATATTGAGAGTTGACAGCAACAGATTCCAAATGCAAATAGCACACTTGAAATGAACTCTGGACCTTTTAGCTGCTCCTTGTAAATGGGATAATGAGGGAATAACACACACCTGGCCATGGAACAGCTGAGCAGCCAATTGTCCCATTACTTTTGGTCCCTTAAAAAGTGTGAGGCACATATACAAACTGTTGTAATTCCAACACCATTCACCTAATTTGGATGTAAATACCCTCAAATTAAAGCTGAAAGACTTCAGTTAAAGCACATCTTGTTCGTTTCATTTCAAATCCATTGTGGTGGTGTATAGAGCCAAAAACATTAGAATTGTGTTGATGTCCCAATATTTATGGACCTGACTGTACATGGTACTGCATAGTACCCATTATTTCCAACATTTAAAAAAAAACAAGGACACCTTTTTTCACTGTGCATTCAGAAAGCCATTGTAGGTGGAGAATGTACTTTAATTAGGGGTGGGGCATTAATTTAAAATAGGCATGGTTTTACAAGCGGCATATCGTTAACCTAATGCCGTATCTCAATTAATCATATATAAGAGAGCTGTAGTTATAGGGCTAAACAAAAACAATAAAACATTGGTAACAGTAAGCATGTAAACATGGAGTCTAAGATTTTAAAGAAGGACTGCAGACATTAATTATATAAACAATCTTTCTGCACAATAAAGAAACTCAGGTGAAAAATCACTACATGAGTAAAAATGAAGTAATGAAGTTGTCCAGTGCAACATAATATGCCCAACAAGTATACACCTGGGTGGATTATTTTGGCAGTATAGTGACACACTAGGGCAGTATAGTGGCAGTGTAGTGGCAGGCTAGGCAATATACAGTAGGTGCAGGCTAGGGCAGTATAGTGACAGGCTAGGGCAGTATAGTGACAGGCCGGGTGTCAGGGCTGGGCTCAGCCCTCTCTTCTCAGAGCTCAGGCTGCTCAGCTGTTGGTTAATTGACAGTACTCGTCATTCCACAGTGACTCTGTGATTATATGATTATATCCTGCTCGTCAGTCAGCTTTGCTGGCTATTTAAACTGCCTAGATCAGATCTCCTGTGCCTTTGCCTTGGTCAACATATCTGGATACTCTCTGCTGTGTTTTCCTGTTGAAGACTTTTGCCTGGCTGACTCCACTTCTGGTTCCTGATTACGTTTGCTGCTTCTGACTATGCTGATCCCTGGATTCCTGTTTTACTGGCTTGTTCCTGACCACCCGCTCTGGTTACCAAACCCTGGCTATGTTTTGACCATGTTTATTTTGTTTGTACTATTTTACTCTTTTATTAAAAAGTATGATTTTTACTGCACTTCTGTCTCAGCCTGATTCATGGTTCCTGACAGTAGGCGAAGGCCATGAATTCAGAAGATGCAGGCGATCCACTTGTTGGTAATAGGATAATTTTGCCATAGCGTTACAGACGTTCCTGATTCCCAATGCTCACCTAGATCCTCCCACTGTGGCTGTTCCGGTACAAACTGTGTTGCAGGCCACCCCTGCTTCTGCTCCAGTCTCTGTGCAGGCACCTGCCTCGAATATTGCCTTTATAAGAGGTATGTCTGGTTCCACTCTGCTTCCCCAGTGATTTGGGGGTGATCCAGTACAATGCAGAGGGTTTCCTCAACCAGGCTGGCATATACTTTGAAATGCTGCCCCAGGCATTTTCCACTGACAGAAGCAAAGTAGGCTTTGTGATTTCTTTGCTTTCTGAGAGAGCTTTGGCCTGGGCAAACCCTCTATGGGAGACGAAAAAACCCATCGTCCTGAGTTATCCAGAGTTTGTGGCTTTCTTTAAAAGGGTATTTGATGTTCCCACACGCTCCATTTTCACTGCCAAGAGCCTCATGTCCATCAAACAGAGTACCAGAACTGTTATTGATTACGCCATTGAATTCTCTACTCTGGCAGCAGAGGTTGCTTGGAACAATGAGTCCCTCGTGGCTGCTTTTTCTCATGGTCTCTCGGATAACATCAAAGATGAGATAGCAGCCCGATACATACCCACTGAGCTGGAGAAGTTGATCATGTTTGCCATTCTCATTGACTCCAGACTCCAAGAGAGACCTTCCTTTAAGGAGCGCTTGTGGAAGCCTCCTGTACATTTGGCTCCAAGCTTTGCAGTCCCACCCTTGCCTCCCTCACCTCCCATGCCTCCTGGTACCGAGTCGGCCAGTGAAGTAGAACCTATGCAGTTGGGCTTCACGCGTCTCCCTGCGAATGAGAGGGCCTTTAGGAGGAGGGAGAGATTGTGCCTTTATTGTGGCCAGGCAGGTCACTTTTTGAAGTCTTGTCTTATCCGTCCAGGAAACCCCTGCACCTTGAGGCCCTGTAGGGGACAGACCTTAGGTGGCGTTATTTCGTCCCCAGTTATCCTGAAGGATAAGCCCTTGGTTCCGGTTACCCTTTCTTAGTCTTAGTCGTCCATCGAGATACAGACTCTAATCGACTCTGGGGCTGCAGGCCTGTTCATAGATGGTGCCTTTGTGTCTAAGCACTCGATTCTGCTGCAACTTCGTGCCAATCCACTTGCCATTTGAGGTTATTGATGGAAGACCTCTACAGCCTGCCCATGTGTGTCATGAGACTGCTCCGTTGACCATGTCTGTAGGGGCTCTTCACCATGAGATAATTTAATTCCAAGTAATTTCCTCTCCTCAATTCCTAGTGGTTATTGCTTATCCTTGGTTACAGAGGCACAACCTCTCTTTTGATTGGCTTTGTGCTGGAGTTCTTTCCTGGTCACCACAATGCAGTAAGACATGTTTTCAGAAAGTGGCTCAGGTCTTGTGCACCTCTTCACACTCCTCCCTGCTGGAGGAGTACCACATGTCTTTGATCTGAGAGGGGCATACAATCTTGTGAAGATCAAGGAGGGCGGTGAATGGAAAACTGTGTTTTCCATAATGCCGTTTGGTCTTTGCAACGCTCCAGCGGTTTTTCAGGAATTCATCAACGATGTCCTTGCAATGTGTGGTGGTTTATCTCGGCCATATCCTCATATATTCCAAGTCCCTAGAGAGCCACCACACAGATGTCTGCCATGTGCTTCAGAGGTTGAAAGATAATAACCTGTATTGTAAATTGGAGAAGTGCGAGTTCCAACATGAACAGGTTAAATTCCTGGATTAAGTCTTTTTCACTGCTGGGTTTTCAAAGAACCTAGAGAAACTATCGGCAGTTCTACAGTGGCCTCCATCCCGTGGGTTTATGTCCACTACAACGTTTTCTTGGCTTTGCCAATTATTATCGGAAGTTTATTAAATTAACTTCTCATCTCTGTTCAAACCCCTGACTGATATGACCAGAAAGGACGGTAACCCACAGAATCGGTCTCCGGATTCCATTGAAGCCTTTGAGTCTCTCAAGCCTACCTTTGTTTCAGCTCCTGTGTTGGCACATCCCGATCCCACGTTACCCTTCATCCTTGAAGTTGATGCATCTGAGACTGGAGTTGGTGCCCTTGTGTCTCAACGTCCTACCTCTGAGAGCGCTATGCATCCTTGTGGTTACTTTTTCAAGAAATTTTCTCCTGCAGAATGCAATTAGGAGATTGGGGACAGAGCAGAGCCGCCCCCTCTATGCTAATGGGTAGATTCATGCATATGGCGGTGCTACCACCCCTTATTTATGCGGCCGACCCCTTCAGGATACCGGCTGCATGAATTACCGCAGCATGGGTTTTTTTTTTGAAGCACCTGATTAGAGCCATATGCTCCAATAGGCTTCAAAATAGAGTGGCGCAGAGCATGGTGCTGCGAGCCCACTCGTGTGTGTTACAAAATCAAATTAATATTTGCTTTTCTAACACTGAATGGCCTCTCAGCCAATCAGGAAGTGTGGGTATATTACCAGTTTCCCGATTGGCTGAGAAGTCAGGTGATCCTATTGGATGCTGGACGCCTCTGTCTGCCTGCTCTGCTTCTTAGATGGGGTAAGTGCGGGACTTTGGTGTCCCGACTGCCCTGGGGGGATCTGCTGTCATTGCTGTGTGCTGTATACAGTCTGGTGATGCGGTATATACTCCTCTCTTGTGATGCTATATACCTCTCTCTGGTGATGCTATATACCCCTATCTGGTGATGCTATATAGCCCTATCTGGTGATGATGTATAGCCCTATCTGGTGATGCTGTATACCCTATCTGGTGATGCTGGACTGTATACTCCTCACACAATGGGTGGAATCTATAAGGGGTGGGGCTTATGCGAAGTGGGAGGGGTCAAAAAGGAAGGGCGGGGTCTGGCACCCCCCATCCTAAAATTTCACCAGCAGAGAGTTTCATTTTAGCTCTTAAAGAATAGAGGCATCTCCTCGAGGGTACCAATGTGCCGGTTCTCATTTTGACTGACCATAAGAATCTCACATTCTTGTCTGAGGCTAAATGCCTCTCTCCCAGAAGGGCACGATGGGCTCTTTTTTGTCAAGCTTCAATTACATTGTCTCATTCTTACCCGGTACTGCGAATGTAAGGGCTGATGCATTGTCGAGACAATTTTCCTCCGCTTCCAAGATGGAGTCGGTTCCTGTTCCTGTGATACTTCCCGATCATATTCTGGCTACAGTTTGTACCAGTCTCACTTCACCTCTGGGTGCCAAAATTCTACCCGCTCAGATCCATTCTCCTCCTGAGAAACCTTGTGACCGCTGTTTTATCCCAAAGAGTCTCCGCACTGCTGTGCTCCAGACTTACCATTGTCCCAAGGCTGCTGGCCACCCAGGGAAGAATCAACTCATTTGGGCTATTTCCAATAATTCTGGTGGCCTAGTCTCCGCGCTGATGTAGCCGCTTTCATAGCTGCTTGTTCTGTTTGTGCTCAGAGTAAGACACCACAACACCTTCTGGTGGGCCTCCTACAACCCATATCCAATGGAGAATGGCCTTGGACCCACCTGTCTATGGATTTTATTGTGGAGTTACCCAACTCCCAGGGCAACGCGGTTATCCTTATGGTGGTTGACCAGTTCTCAAAAATGTCACATTGTATTCCACTTAAGAAGTTGCCCACGTCCAAAGAACTGGCATCCATTTTTGATCGGGAGATCTTTCGCTTACATGGGCTTCCCAAGGGGATCGTCTCGGACAGGGGTAGCCAGTTTGTGTCCAGGTTTTGGAGAGTTCAGCTTTCCTTCTCTTCTGCGTATCACCCGCAGTCCAATGGGGCAGCAGAATGAGCCAACCAGGCCTTGGAACAGTTTCTACATTGCTATATTTCTGACCACCATAACAACTGGTCAGACCTCTCACCTTGGGCGGAATTTTCTCACAATAATACCGTTAATACTGCTTCTGGATTGTCTCTGTATATGGCGAATTATGGTTTCCAACCATCCATGTTGCCTGACTCATTTGTTCCTCAGAGAATTCCTGCATTAGAGGACCATCTCCGTGGTCTTCATTCCACTTGAGTACAGGTCCAAAAGTCCTTGCGGCATGCTAATGGTAGGTACAGACTCCATGCTGACATCTCGCAAACTCCGACTCCGTGTTCCCTCACTGAAGCTGGCACCACAGTTTATTGGGCCTTTCCGTATTCTCCGTAAGATCAACCCAGTGGCTTAGGCTTTGGACCTTCCTTCTAATATGCATATTTCAAATGTATTCCATGTCTACTTATTAAAACTTTTGATATGCAACCGCTTCACCACCTTGGTATCAATTATTGACTCCCGTAGGTTCCGAAGGTGCATACAGTACATTGGAAAGGGTAGGGTCTGGAGGAGCGTTCTTGGGTCTCATCCTAGGATGTACATGCTCCTGTCCTCCGTGCTTTCCATAGACATTTTCCCCTCAAACCTGTTGGCCCTGCAAGGGGGAGGAGTCGTTGAGGAGGGGGTACTGTCAGGGCTGGGTTCATCCCTCTGTTCTCAGAGCTCAGGCTGCTCAGCTGTCGGTTAATTGCCAGTACTCATCATTTCACAGTGACTCATTTGATATTCTGCTCGGCAGTAAGCCTTGCTGGCTATTTAAACTGCCTGGATCAGGACTCCTGTGCCTTCACCTTGGTCAACATATTCAGATACTTTCTGCTGTGTTTTCCTGTTAAAGACTTTTGCCTGGCTGACTTTCCCTCAGGTTCCTGATTTCGTTTGCTGCTTCTGACTATGCTGATCTCTGGATTCCTGTTTTACTGGCTTGTTCCAACCACCCACTCTGGTTACCGAACCCTGGCTATGTTTTGACCACGTTTATTCTGTTTGTACTATTTTACCATTTTTTGTGTGATTTTTTACTGAACTTCTGTCTCAGTCTGATTCATGGTTCCTGACACTAGGGCAGTATAGTGACAGGCTAGGGCAGTATAGTGACAGGCTAGGGTGGTAAAGAGGCAGGCCAGAGCAGTATAGTGGCAGGCCAGGCTGTATAATGGCAGCCTAGATAAGTATAGTGACAGGCATAGTGACAAGTTAGGGCAGTATAGTGACAGGCTAGGGCTGTATAGTGACAGGCTAGGGTGGTATAGTGACAGGCTAGGGCTGTATAGTGACAGGCTGGGGCATATCTCCCAAATTTCTGAGTTGGGAATGAGGGACATCTATTAGCATTATGTAGGCATAGGACACTCCCCCTGCCACACCCCCTTACAGGTGAATTGTACAAAAAATGGATTGGTTAAACCCACAAGTGCCTTTTTTAGGCCCCTTTCACACGAATGGATAGAATCAGCTGATCTGTCGTTGCTATTCGTTAGTCAGATAAAGCACAACGATTACTTGCATTTGTTACATTCCGATTAGCCACGGATACATGCTGCTGCGGTGAAAACATTGTTAACATTCTTGACAATCCTGAAGTGCTTCCTATTGATTTCTATGCTTGTTGCCGTTGCTATCCGTAGCTGACAGTTTACCTGCAGATTCGTGCAGATAGGTGCAGATAGGTGCGGTTAGCTGCATAACATCGTTCCTGGACGCATTCCAATCCATTTTTTCTAAACGTTCAAAATCCTCTGTAACAAAACCGTTGCTAAATGCAGAGTGTGAAAGGGGCCATAGGAAAGCATTGTCACAGTATAGCTGCGGTAGATAACTTCATCTATCCGCAGCTAAAAGCTGGAATCTATCCGTTCGTGTGAAAGGGGCAAGACCATTACTATTCCTTTATATTGGCTTTTAAAATGTAAAAATACAGCAATTTAGAAATTTGATGAAATGTTTAGCACTGGGAAACACTTTTTGATAGATAAAAAGTGCATTATATATACAACTATATGGATCAGACCAAAATGAGGAGTAAATGAGGAGGAAAGAGGGATGGAGGGACTTTGCTCCAAACCAGGGACAGTCCCTGGAAGTCAGGGACAGTTGTGAGGCATGGGCTAGGGCTTTATAAACCTGGCTTTGCTCACTTCCCTCCTATGACCGATGAAGTAAAGTGGATCTAGCACAAGACGTTTTTTTTCTTGCTAAGTGCATGGATGCCAAATAATGTGTAAATGCAACATTTTCAGGTATTTATTACTTTTTACAGAGACCACAAAGTGCCCCAACAATGCAATTATAGCACCCCCCCCTTGCTGTAACCTCTCACCTCGTGACTTTTTACAAAGTTACATTGTTGCAATCTCATCGACGATGAACAGGAGACTGAGAAAATCCTTCCTCCTGTCTGCAGCAGACAGATCCCCTCATCAATGCCTGGGCAAAGTCACTGGACCGGAGCTCAGGGATGGTTTGTGATAAGAAAACAAGGAGCTTTTCTTAATAATATTGTTGCTGTGACCCATCGGGACAATATTCATGCAAACTATAAAGATACCGAAACGTCCACTAAGGCTCCATTCACACTAGTGCGTTTTTTGATGCATTTTGCAGAAATGCAGGGAATTTTTTTAACATGGGTTCCTATGGAACACGTTCACATCAATTTTTTTTGTGCCTCTGCGTTTTTGGACAGGGTCGGGGACTTTTTTTCATGCAAAAAGCAGCGTTTTGCATGTAATAGACTTCAATGGGCAAGCATGAAAAACCCAAGTGCTGCTTTTTTACTGCGTTTTTACGGCGATTTACGTTTTAAATCTGCCTAGCAACATACCCCCCCCAAAAAAATTTTTTTTATAAAAACAAAATGAAATATAAAAAATATGCAAACCGCAAATCGCGGCAAAATCGCGGTAAAAAACACGGAAAGCACAGCAAAAAACAGTGAAAAAACGCTGAAAAGCAAAATGCATTGATGTGAATCGAGCCTTAAAACATCTCTGAGCTCCAGGCGTGCAGCCACCGTACAGAGCAGAAATACATGTTTGTGATCTTTAAACCTGCCACAGGCTTTGTATTTCAGAACACTAGAGATCAAGACATGCCTGCAAGACAGCACTGCCGGCCCTTCACTCCAAGTGCATTGGAAACTCAGTGCATCTGTAAGGATAGAGACTTATAGCCTTAAATAGTAAAAGTCAGAATTTGCGGGTTAAAGTGTATCTAACTCAAAGAACAAAAATGTAATATATTGCAGCTTACCAGTCCTTAGATGAAATGGCATTTGTTTTCTTTTTTTTTTTCTTTATTTATACTGGGAGATCCGAACAAAAACACACTTCTTGTCTCGGGGTGGCTACATTCGCTCCTCCACTGTATCTATGGGATAGCTGTGCTAGGTAGACACCCTTGGACAGCAACATTGTCACCCTGTGGGGGTAGCGTTGGATCTACTAATAGATTTAGATGGGCTGTACATAAGTGACTACCAAATTAACCACTTAAGCTCCCCCCTTCATGACCAGGCCATTTTTTGCTGTTCAGCACTGCACTACTAACATCTAGGGCACATGTGTCAAACACAAGGCCCGTGGCCCTTACATTTCTCCTGCAGCTGTAGCACCCGCCTCATCCCCACCCTACATTGTCCCAGCAGTTGGTAGTAGAGAGAACAGAACTCCTCTGCCAGATCCTGCAGCTGACTTCAGCCCTTCTCTGGCTACTCCTCCAGACCCTGCACCTTTTGCTTCCCAGCTCCTACCTGCCACAGGGGGTACAATGTGATTTAACCACTTCCATACAGGACACTTACACCCCCTTCCTTACCAGACCAATTTTCAGCTTTCAGCACTCTCATACTTTAAATGACAATTACTCAGTCATGCAACACTGTACCCAAACAAAATTTTTATCATTTTTTTCTCACAAATAGAGCTTTCTTTTGGTGGTATATAATCACTGCTGGGTTTTTTATTTTTTTCAATCTAAGGGAAAAAGTAGCGAAAATTTTGAAAAAAAAACACTTTTTTTTAGTTTGTATTGAAAAATTTTGCAAAAAAGTAATTTTTCTTCATAAATTTGGGCGATAATTTATACTGCTACCTATCTTTGGTAAAAATAACCCAAATTAGTGTATATTATTTATTCTCTGTGAAAATTATAGAGTCTACAAGCTATGGTGCCAATCATTGAAAATTGATCACACCTGATGTACTGACAGCCAATCTCATTTCTTGAGACCCTAACAAGCCAAGAAAGTACAAATACCCCCCAAATGACCCCTTTTTGGAAAGTAGACATTCCAAGGTTTTTAGTAAGAGGCATGGTGAGTTTTTTGAAGTTGTAATTTTTTCCCACAATTCGGTACGGAGAATGATTTTTGGAACCTTACAGATGAAAGGTTTTTCCCCAGTAAACCCCCCATAAACATGAAAGAACCGAACAATCCCAGAGTTCTTTACTCTAACCGACAGTCATGTAGTCCACACTAGTTAAAAGTTACTAACCGTGGTATCGAACATCTGAGATATTAAAAGTGTCTCTTATTTATTATATGTGATTAAACCCAATAAAAATGGTTTCTATCCATCGTCATATTTAATAGCGGGTTTAAATACTTCTTTTTAATGAAAAAACGTTTTAAAAAGTTATGTTTGATTTTTTTTCACAAAAAAAAAGTTTTAAAAGCGATGAAAAAGG
>BLSH010171324.1:1890814-1906735 GCA_018402905.1 Glandirana rugosa
GTTCTTTGTGACTTCACGTTATCTCTTCGTGGTACCCTCCACAGGACGGGTCCTCGACATCTTTCTGTCTGATGAGTGGAGGTTACTAGTCTGAACAGGAATGTGGTTAGGGGGACGTGTCGGATAGTGACCCTTCGAGTCACACGACGACAGGGGGGGTCGAGAATACGTCGACTCTTACCTCCCTTACACTAATGAATATTTTTTTCCCCCTCTCTCCATAAATATTACTAGAAATATAGATATGTGTTCACAGAACGGCAACTAAAACCCAACAAAATGTTCCACTCCCAAATGTATATGAAACCATTTTGGAAAATAGATAGACTAGCCCTGTTATTACTTGCTTACATAATAAGTAAAAAGGACTATTTTTTTTTAGTCACACTCTAGACATCCACACACTGTCGGGTCAACGACCTCTCCACTACTCCAGATCCACTTCTTCTCTAGTGTAACACGCAAGAGGTAAATAAATAGAGCGACAAAAGGCTTGTGCACTGTCATTTTCAGTGGGTGTCGGCGAAAAGAGGATCCGAAGGGCTCGTGTGGGACAGCAGCACACTGAGCTTCCCAGTGATAGGCTGTGCAGGGGGATTGGTGTAAGGACAAGTCTGATCATTGGAGGTGAGTAGTCTGTCTTTCTACAGCTCCTGGGCAGGACACCTCCCATGGTGCTTCTCTATTGCACTTCAGTGTTTCTTGGCAGCCATACAAATTATGTTGTATGGTTGGTGGGTAAGTTATGCCTTGTTTTGTTTGGTGACTGCCTTTGAGGAAATGTTATCTTATGGTAGATCACATTCTCTACAGATATCCTATTAAATACTACTATTTCCTGAGGAAGTAAACATTGCCCCACGAAACGCGTTGAGTGTTAGGATATCAACTGGCTATTTCTATATGCATATACACTCACCGGCCATTTTATTAGGTACACCTTGCTTGTACCGGGTTGGACCCCCTTTTGCCTTCAGAACTGCCTTCATTCTTGGTGGCAGAGATTCAACAAGGTGTTGGAAGCATTCCTCAGAGATTTTGGTCCATAGTGACATGATATCATCACACAGTTGCTGCAGGCTTGTCGGCTGCACATCCATGATTCGAATCTCCCGTTCTACCACATCCCAAAGGTCCTCTATTGGATGAGATCTGGTGAGTGTGGAGGCCATTGGAGTACAGTGACCTTATTGTCCAGTGGTGAGATGATTGGAGCTTTGTGACATGGTGCATTACCCTGCTGGAAGGAGCCATCAGAAGATGGGGACACTGTAGTCATAAAGGGATGGACATGGTCAGCAACAATACTTAGGTAGGCCGTGGTGTTTAAACGAGGCTCAATTGGTACTAAGGGCCAAAAAAATATGAATGAGCGAGTTTGGGGAGGAGGAACTTGACTGGCCTGCACAAAGTCCTGATCTCAACCTGATAGAACACCTTTGGGATAAATTAGAGGGGAGACTACGAGCCAGGCCTTCTCGTCCCACATCAGTGCCTGACATCACAAATGGACTTCTGGAAGAATGGTCAAACATTCTCATAGACATTCCTAAACCTTGTGGACAGCCTTCCCAGAAGAGTTGAAGCTGTTATAGCTGCAAAGGGTGGCCCAACTCAATACTGAACCCTGGGCTGCCATTATAGTTTATGCGTGTGTGAAGGCAGGTTTCCCAATACTTAGGACATTATATTGTATATTGCTTGTGACACTGAGCATGGCTATGGATTTAGGGCTGGTTCACACCACAGAGATGCACAGAACATGTGTGAGGCTGCTCATTAGCTTAATGGCTAGCAAATCCACCTAGCACCACAGTGGTCGCTGGTTCATATCTCTGACATGCTAATGCTTGTGTTGAAGTTTATATGTTCCCCCTGTATGGGTTTATCACCACAATCCAAAGATAGGCTGGCATTTTGTTTGTCTACTGGCCAAATAGTGTGTAATGTAAGCAAGTTAGACAGGCCTTCTTGTACAACATCAGTGCCTGACCTCACAAATGCACTTCTGGAAGAATGGTCAAACATTCCCATAGACACTCCTAAACCTTGTGGACAGCCTTCCCAGAAGAGTTGAAGCTGTTATAGCTGCAAAGGGTTGGCCAACTCAATATTGAACCCTACAGACTAAGACTGGGATGCCATTAAAGTTCATGTGCGTGTAAAGGTAGGTGTCCCAATACTTTTGGTAATATAGTGTATGTGAACGGAGACTTACACAATATCCTGCTTTTAAGTTATACTGGAGTGGAACATCCTTTAAAAGTGGAACACATTTCATGCCATTGTAGTCATTGTGAAATAAAACACCTACATGCTGCATAGATCAGTTTTTTTTTATTTTGTGACATCCCTGCCACTCAAAGCTCCATAAACCTGTCCTTCCACCTCGCCGTCCAGGTATTTTATAAGCTACATGTTCTCTGCAGAGGATTCTGAGAAGGAAGCTGTGGTATTCCTGTTCTCTGCTGGCAGCGCATTTTAGATACCGGCTGGGCAAGTTACCTGGTACAGGTGACCGGCAGGTCTCGTGTTTGCTGAGCTGGATGCCAGCCAAGAATTGTGTAATACCTGCACGTTGCCCCAGGCATCGACACTTCTATGGCTTACATCGTTCTTCCTGTAAATAGCTCCTGTCTTCATTTCTTCAGCCTGACAACCTGACCCATTTTAGTAGCATTAAATCCTCAGCATTTTTCAATTTAGAACACTGAGCACATTAAAATAAACATTCCCCAGTAAACTATTTGGTAAAGTCCTTACCCCAGCACTTGCTGTTTACAATGCTGCTGGCTCCTGCTCTCTCAGTGCTGCTTCCCTGAACTTCTGGTCTTCTGGCAACAGTGGACAGTGCAATCTGGAGCCAGACTGTTAATTTAGGGAAGGGAGGGGGAGGAGAAGGGGAGTGCCTTGTCTTCCTAGCAGGGCCGGCCCTACCATGGGTCCCCGCTGGGTCCATTGGATCCAGGCGGCGCTTTGAGAAGGATGGCAAATTGAATTCTATTTACCCAGCAAATTGACGCCCAAGATTTTTTTCCCAGCAGTTTTGTGAGTTATGATGACAACTGCACCCCGGGCCGCTCCGCATGCCCCTATACTACCCTAGCCTGCCCCTATACCGCCCTAGCCTGTCTATATACTACCCTAGCCTGCCCCTATACTGCCCTAGCTTGTCTATATACTACCCTAGCCTGTCCCTATACTGCCCTAGCTTGTCTATATACTACCCTAGCCTGCCCCTATACTGCCCTAGCTTGTCTATATACAACCCTAGCCTGCCCTTATACTGCCCTAGCCTGTCCTTATACTTTTTGGGGGAGGGTGGGGGGGGGCAGCATTTCATTCTTGGACCCAGGCAGCACAATGTCTTGGGCCAGCCCTGCTTCCTAGGTTATGGGGCTGTGTGTATCTATTGATGCACAAAGTGTAGGCAGAAACAGCTCTAGTCCCTGCACACAAGGGTGGCTCCATAGGGTGCTGCAAGAGAAAGGAGCCACCCTGAAACCAGAAACCTGGAGCAGCAGTCATGACACCAGCTTAAATTGAAATATAGGCAAGGATTAAAAGATATAGATAACTATGCATCAGGAGCGGCCCATGACAGCCTATTTACTGTTTCCCATGAATGAACGCATATGTGCAGTGCCTTGGCGTTGAAGTGGTATTAAACCCAATATTTTAACTTTCACTATATTAAAGCATATCATATGTATTACTAAATTTTGCAAAGCTGTGCCATCAAGGTGATATAGATGTCTGCACCAGCCAATGATGTCACTCGTGCATGCGCAGTTAGTTTAATTTAAAAAAGTGGAGTTTAATTCCGCTTTAATGCCCACCCACCCAGCTGCTGCATGTATGCATTTGGCCAACGAGAACAGGTTAAAAAAATGGTGGTTTAATGTCACTTTAATGTGAACCTTTCCTGTGAGAAACAGAGTGGCTGCTGTTGTTGGGCCTCTCTCTAAAACGCTAGTTGCCTGGGCACTATGATGGCTGGGCACTATGATGATTGGACACTGTGATGACTGGGCACTATGATGATTGGGCACTATGATGATTGCGCACTATGGTGACTGGGCACTATGATGACTGGGAACTCTGATGATTGGGCACTGTGATGACTGGGCACTATGATGGCTGGGTTCTATAGTGACTGGGTACTATGATGATTGGGCACTATGATGACTGGGTACTATGATGACTGGGCACTATGATGATTGGGAACTATGATGGCTGGGTACTATGATGATTGGGCACTGGGATGATTGGGCACTATGATGACTGAGTACTATGATGGCTGAGCACTATCATGACTGGGCACTATGATGACTGGTCACTATGATGGCTGGGTACAATGATGATTAGACACTGTGATGATTGGGCACTATGATGGCTTGGCACTATGATGGCTGTGTACTATGATGACTGGGCACTATGATGACTTAGTACTATGGTGATTGGATACTATGATGACTGGGCACTATGATAACTGGGTACTATGTTGACTGAGCACTATGATGACTGGGCACTATGACAGCTGGGCACTATGGCAGCTGGGTACTATGACGACTGGCCACTATGATGACTGGGCACTATGATGACTGGGTACTATAATGACTGGGTATTATGATGAGTGGGCACTATGATGACTGGGTACTATGATGACTGGGCACTATGATAACTGGGTACTATGATGATTGTGTACTATGATGGCTGTGTAATATAATGACTGGGCACTATGATGACTGGGTACTATGACGGCTGGGTCATATGACAACTGGGTATTATGATGAGTGGGCACTATGATGACTGGGTACTATGATGGCTGGGTACTATGATAACTGAGCAATATAATGGCTGGGTACTATTATGATTGGTCACTATGATGACTGGGTACTATGATGACTGGGCACTATGATGACTGGGCACTATGATGGCTGAGCACTATAATGACTGGGTACTATGACAACCAGGTACTATGATGGCTGGGTACTTTGATGGCTGGGTACTATGATGACCGGGCACTATGACAACTGGGAACTATAATGATTGGGTACTATGATGACTGGGGACTATGATGACTGGGTGCTATGATGGATGGGTACTATGATGACTGGGCACTATGATGATTGGGTACTATGATGACTGGGCACTATGATGACTGGGTACTATGAGGATTGGGCACTATGACAGCTGGGTACTATGACGACTGGGCACTGTGACAGCTGTGTACTATGACCGCTGGTTACTATGATGACTGGGCACTATGAGGGCAGGGTACTATGACGGCTGGGTAGTATGATGACTGGGCACTATGATTGGGCAATATGATATGAAGGGGGGGTTCTGATGTGAAAGAGGGGACTCTGATGTGAAGGGGGGGCCCCATGTGAAAAGAGGGACTTTCAATTATGAAGGGGGGGGGTTCTGATGTGAAAGAGGGGACTCTGATGTGAAGGGAGGCCCGATGTTAAAAGAGGGACTTTCAATGTGGGGAGGGGGGCTGCGATGCTGTGTTGTGATCGGGGCGGCTGGGTACTATGATGACTGGGCGCTATGATGGCTGGGTACTATGATGGCTGGGTACTATGATGACTGGGCACTATGATGACTGGGCACTATGATGTAAAGAGGGGACCCGGATGTGAGGGGGCGGGGGTCTCTGATGTGAAAAGAGGGACTTCCAATGTGAAGTGGGAGCTACGATGTTGTGTTGTGATGGGGAGTTTCTGAAATGAAAGGGAGGTCTGATATGAGAGGGGGACTCTAATGGAAGGGGGGGGGGGGTGGCTCTGATGTGATGGGGAGCTTCTGATGTTAAAGGGAGACTCTTATTTGATGGGGGGGACTGATTTTTTTTTTTGGCCCAGGAATATGTGTAATATATACACTGAAAAGTATGGAAGTCCCTGGTCTATAGCGTTGCCTTTGCTGACGCACACGTTTTTGCACGTTCCGATGCGCACAAAGAAAAGTAACCATGTGAACGCGGGCCTTTGCTGCAAGTGAGCTATTTTGCTGGCAGAAGAGAATGTGAGTCTTTTCTGCACAACGCAAATTATTATTTGTTTGGTGAACTTATAGAAAGACAACCCAGGAGTCTGGAAGGTCTCACATAAAACTGACTTCATAACTGAACCAGGAGTACCTGTTTATCATTAGAGGGGGCAGAGTGGTAGCACAGGGACCCTTGTCACCCTGGCCCCCTCATCTCCTCAGCCTCCCCCCTCCCCGGCGACTCTCTGATTCTCCTCTCCCTCCCCGCAGCTAATCTGCCCAGGTCAGGCTGTCTGGCCCTGGCGCTCTCATATACAGGTCAGTCAGTTAGTAGGCGTTAGGTGCTCCCAGGCTCACGTGGCGTGGATTCACGTGTGTCTGTCTGGCTCACAGTCAATGCGAGGGCGAGGAGGTTATTAATATCCTGCTAAGCTTGGATCTCTGAATAATCAAAATCATTATTGTTTTAGCACAGTTGTGACCTAACTAGCTGTGGGAGGCGGATAAAGCCGTTTCCTTCTGAGCGTCAGCTCCGCAGGGCGGAATAATCACACGAGATCGCGTCTCCCTGTGCTGGATTATAATTGGTATCTAACATACGACACATCCCGTGTACATGCTTCATCACTTTAACCCCTTCTTGCTCAGCCCTGGCGTCCCTTTAACCACTTAGGGACCGGGCCTATTTTTCAAACTTGTTGTTTACAAGTTAAAATCTGTTTTTTTTTTTGCTAGAAAATTACTTATAACCCCCAAACATTATATATATATATATTTTTTTCAAACACCCCAGAGAATAAAATGGCAGTCGTTGCAATACTTTATGTAGCACCGTATTTTGCGCATCGGTCTTACAAATGCATTTTTTTTGGAAAAGATACACATTTTGAATTAAAATAAGAAAACAGTAAAGTTAGCCCAATTTTTTTCCTATGTTGTGAAAAATAATGTTACGCCGAGTAAATTGATACCCAACATGTCATGCTTCATGGAATGGCGACAAACTTTGGTACTTGAAAATCTCCATAGGCGACGTTTAAAAATTTCTACAGGTTACCAGCTTTAACCACTTCAGCCCCGGAAGGATTTGCCCCCTTCCTGACCAGAGCCCTTTTTGCGATTCGGCACAGCGTCGCTTTAACTGACAATTGCGCGGTCGTGCGACTTTGTACCCAAACTAAATTTGCGTCCTTTTTTTCCCACAAATAGAGCTTTCTTTTGGTGGTATTCGATCACCGCTGCGTCATTTCTGATCGCCGCTATAAACAAAAGAAGAGCGACAATTTTGCAAAAAAAACCAAATTTTTTACTTTTTGTTAAAATACAAATTCAAAAAAAAATAGATATATATATATATTTTTTTCATCGGTTTTGGCCGATTTATATTCTTCCTCATATTTGTGATAAAAAAAAATCGCAATCGGCGTTTATTGATTGGTTTGCGCAAAAGTTGCCACGTTTACGGATGATGAGAATTCATTTCTGGGGTTTTTTAAATTTTTTTATTTTTTACTAGTAATGGCGGCGATCTGCGATTTTTAGCGGTACTGCAATATTGCAATGGGCATGTCGGAGCATTTTGACACTTTTTTGGGACCATTGGCATTTATACAGCGATCAGTGCTATAAAAATGCACTGATTACTGTGTAAATGCCATTGAAGGGGTTAACCTGCAGGGGGCGCTCTAAGGGTTAACTGTGTTCCCTGGGCGTGTTCTAACTGTGTTAGTGTTTGACTGGCAGGGGGAGGGGAGGAAGGCTGTGATCACTCCCTTCCCCCTCTAACAGAACAGAGGTTTGTGTTTACTTACACGGACCTCCGTTCTTTCACTCCAGGGGGGGCATCGCGGGTAGCCGGCGAAGATCGAGTCCGCCGCACCCGATCCCTGGCCCTCCCCGGACACAGTGAGCGTGCGAGAGCGCCTCCGGCGGTGCGCGCACACTCACAGTGCACGATCTGGCAGCCGCCGTCAGATGACGGCAGTTTGCCCAGGAGAGCCATCTTGTCGCCGTCAACCGTCGGCAAGTGGTTAAGTTACAGAGGAGGTCTAGTGCTAGAATGATTGCTCTTGCTCTATTGATCGTGGCGATACCTCACATGTGTGGTTTTAACACCGCTTACATATGTGGGCGTGACTTGGCTATGCGTTCGATCTGCGCGTGAGCTCGGAGGGATGGGGTGCTTTCATTTTATTTTTTCTTATTTATTTTACTTTTTATTTTTTAGTTTTACACTGCCTTTTAAGAAAAAAAATGTGATCACTTTTATTCCTATTACAAGGAATGTAAACATCGCCTGTAATAGAAATAAGCAGGACAGAAACTCTTTAATGTGAGATCTGGGGTCAAAAATACCTCAGATATAACATTTAAACTTGAAAAAAAAATGTCTTTATGGGCCCTTTCACACGGGCCTTCTGTTCAGGTCTGCATCTCAGTTTTTCAGGTGGACCTGAACGGAAGCTCCATGCAGCCCTATGGAGCGGCGGATGTCAGCGGAGACATGTCCACTGACACCCGCCGCTCTCCGATCCGATCCCGTCCGTGAAATCCAGACAGATCGGAGTGGATCGGATGACAACGGACAGGCGGTCCGTTGTCATCCGATCTCGATAGAGCAGAGCGGAGCTCTGACAATTCCATCTCCGCTTGAACGGAGACGGAACTGTCATCCGTCGGCTCAGCGGGAATCAGCGGAGCGATCCCCACTGAGCAAACAGAATCCGAAAAACGGAAAAGCCTGTGTGAAAGGGCCCTAAAAAAAAATTCCCTTTAACCACTTCAGATCCGGAAGGGTTTCCCCCTTTAGGACCAGAGGACTTTTTGCGATTTGGCACTGCGTCGCTTTAACTGACAATTACGCGGTCGTGCGGCGTTGTACCCAAACAAAATTTATGTCCTTTTTTTCCCACAAATAGAGCTTTCTTTTGGTGGTATTTGATCACCTCTGCGGTTTTTATTTTTTGCACTATAAACAAACAAATCGACAATTTGGCAAAAAAATAATATTTCTTACTTTTTGTTATAATACATATAAATATATATATATATATATATATATATATATATATATAAAACAACAAATTTATTCATCAGTTTTGGCCGATTTATATTCTTCCTCATATTTTTAGTACAAAAAATTTGCAATTGGCGTATATTGATTGGTTTGCGCAAAAGTTGCCACGTTTACGAATGATAAGAATTAATTTATGGCGTTTTTATTTATTCTTTTATTTTTTACTAGTAATGGCAGCGATCTGCGATATTTAGTGGGACTGAAACATGGACATGGATAATTTTGACACTTTTTTGGGACCATTGGCATTTATATAGCGATCAGTGCTATGAAAGTGCACTGATTACTGTGTAAATATCACTGGCAGGGAAAGGGTTAACACTAGGGGGTGCTCTAGGGTTTAACTGTGTTCCCTGGTATGTGTTACTAACTGTGTGGGGGAGGAGAGTGATCGCAGCTCCCATACACAGGGAGCCTACGATCACATTCCTTCCCCCCGTCAGAATGGAGATCTGTTGTTTACATACACGGATCTCCGTTCTGTCACTGCGGGGGAGCGATCGTGGGTAGCCAGCGGCCATTAAGTCCGCCCTACCCGCTCCCTGGCTCCCCCGTAACACAGTGTGTCATGATCCTCGATTTCGCAGCCGCCGTTAGGTGATGGCAGTTTGCGACATCGAGCCAAGTGGCAACTGGTTAAGACCATTGGGCTGAAGTGATGTTTGACGTCGCTTCCATCATCCAGTGGTATGGAGTGGCGTGGGGGCCATCATTCCCTCACTGGACTTCATGCCTCTCAGGGGAGAGGTTTGGATCGTCTTCACCGCTACAGACAGATCCGGTAAGCGGCGGAGACGACCAGGCGCGGCGGGAGGGGGCGATTCTCTCGCCGTCGATAAACGTGAGGCCATTTTTATCACAAAGCGAACCGCCCACTGTTTTTAAAAATACCAGGGTTATGGCAGCTATCTGCGTCAAAGAGCCAACGTATAACGATGGTGGGCGATCCGGAAGTGCTTAGCTGCACGCCCCACCCCCAAAACAAAAATAAGGATTGGCTGCTCATGTGACCACTCTGATTGGCTGTTACAGCCTCAGAGGACTCTGAGGAAGAGGGTTCTCCCTGGAAGCGCGTAAGCCAAGCCGTTACGGACGCCTTCCGGCCCCCTTGCACCATTGGAATCCTCCAGCAGTCCTAGAGGCGACCTGTCTGTGATTTTGTTCTGACATGCATGTATACAACATACATTTGTGAGTATTCTGTACATCTTTTATCTTTTAATAAAAGATCTTTTATTGGAATTACACTAGATCGGTGTGCCCTTCTCTTATTTTCCTTGTTTTATAGTTAATGCAGGCTCCTGGGTTTAGTAACACTTTAAATTCTGGTGGTCCTATGCTGATATACAGCTCCTTTGCTTCTCCCTGGCTGCTAAATATATCTGGCTGGCCAGATGGGTTGAATATCTGTTTCCCCTGTTGCACGCAATGGTTCCTCCCAACAGCTCCTACATTGAGTAGTAACATATGTGCTGGCGGGGGAGACCACTGCGTGTGACAGGGGAAATGGGAACTTCTCCCGCCCAGCAGTGTGAAATACTTTTGCAGCAGTTGGGAGCAGGGGAGAGGTGACATATCAACAAGTGGGCAGCCAGAGAACTAAGTATATTTCCTATTCTGTACAGGTATGCTTTAACATATGAAGCCCATTCTGCAGCGCTGGCTGCAAGGACCGGGCTGTCAGCTTGCATTGTCTCAGGACAGGAGCAGCTGTGGACATGAGAAGGAGCACGCTGTCATTACAGGGCTAGGAAAAGCCCAGTTAAAGTGGGAGAAAACTTCCATGCATGATTTTTACTTATAGGTACTGTAAATATTTCCTAAAGGTGCGCCGTTTAGGAAATATTTACTGTAGATGTAGCCAGTGACGTCAGCGGCGCAAAAGGAAGGTGCCGTTCCTTCACAGTCCTATGTTGTAAACGGCGGCTCCCGCTTGCATACGTGGGAGTGCAGTCATTGCGGCTCCGGCCACTCACATAGCCGGAGTTCACAAACCTGGAAGGAAAACCGTGTGAAAATGGAGGAGCCTTCAGCGGTGACAGTGCGCCTCTGGAGGGCTTCGTTCTAAGGTAAGTTTCACATAATGTGCTAGCATGTGATGCATACTAGCACATTATGATATTGCCTTGCAGGGTTTAAAAATAAAAGCCAATGGATTACTACCGCTTTAAGCTCACCCACCACTCAGGGAACACGGAGGAAAGGCTGTGGACTGCTGTGAATGCTGGGAGTGGCTAGAGCCTGCTGAGACTTGTGGGGGATGTACAGTAGTCCCTGCAGACTGAGCCTGTGGTTTCAGATTAGTGGTGGAACTACATATACCAGGATTTACAAATACAAAGTCAGTTTAATTTTCAGTTTTGATTATAGTGTATCATTAACTTAGATAAAAGGCATAATTTTGAACTGGTGTTTGCCATGAAGGGCTCATTTACTCCACTGTGGATTGCTTTTCAAAGGTTGTTTGACAGGAGGCCAGGAGTCATTGGAGTTGATTTACTAAAGGGTAAAAGACTGTGCCCCTTGCAAAGTGCAGTTTCCCTCTGCAACGTGCAGTTGCTCCAGAGCTTAATAAATGTTCAAAAACTCTGCTGACTTCCATCATCCAATCATATGGAAGCAAAAATGCTGTTTTTTTGTCATTTTCCTTGCACGTGATTGGGTATTCTTTGCAAGGTGAAGCCTTACCTTTACTAAGCCCTGGTGCAACTGCACTTGCAGAGGGCAACTGCACTTTGCAAAGTACACAGTCTTTTTTCCTTTAGTACCCCATTATGTCGCCTCCTCATCATCTGTTTTAACCACTAAAAGCCCACACCACCGCAGTGCCGTTGCATTGCATTTGCAGTGGGCCCACAATCACCTAAATAGGACATGTTCAGTGGGCAGTACTGTACAGTACTGCCTGGCTGCGATGTGTATACTCCTGTACAGCTGTCTTTGGAGTGGTAAGAAAACATGGATCAACTGCCTGTTTTTACCACCCCCAACCGCAGTGTAAACAAGACCTAACGTAGGTGAAAAGAGTGTCCATTTAGGGCCCAATCACACCATATGTATCAGGATGCTCTGGACAGAATTGCCCAACACAATCACAACACACAGAAAAGGCAATTTGCCTTAAATCCTATGAGGTCAGTGAGCTGATAAAAAGTAGGACATGCACTACTTTTTTCCTGTGCACCAGGTTGTGACACAATGCGCCGCATCACAACCTGCTGCTGTGAAAAAAAATAAATGAAATATCATAATAAAGTTAAAAAATAGTTAATAGAACCCCATTCCCTTCAAAGCCACAGTATAACATGGCTGTAGTGTAAATGAGCCCCTAGGGGCATATTTAACAAGCAGCGAATGTGACATTCACCAAACATTCACTGCAAGTAAATCAGTCCCTGTTATTCAAAACACATGAACCATCAATATCCACCTACAGTGAATGTTTGGTGAATGTCACGTTCACTTCTGTATACATATAGACCTTAAAGGGTTAGTACACTGTAGCGCCCTTATAGTGAATAGGTGATTAGAGAATAGATTTTTGCTAGGAGAGGCAAATTTATTCAGGTCTGACTGATGTGCAGGCCTGATTGTTTTGATTCGGGTAGGGGAGTGACCCAGGAAGAGCTTGAGACTGCAGGAAGGAACACCTCTTGGTTACCCCTCCCCTTTTCTTCAGAACATTCTGTAAAGGGGGATAGACAGAGGAGATGGGGCTTTCTGAAGTATGTTAAGGAGCCCTGACCAAACCCCAACCTGGATTGGCACGGGGCGGGCCTCCCTAAATACTGTGGTCTGCCAGTGGGAGGGAGGAGAGCGTCGGGTGGAAGAGCTGGAGATGTAGCAGGTGTTGCAGAGGCCCCGAGGGAGTCCCCAGTCTGGGGGGTGACCTTGGGCCTGGAGGCTCAGGAAGTGGAAAGAACCCCCTCTTATAACACACGGAGGAGTTCTGACCAAGGAGTAGGAGAGCAACAGAGAGGCTACTGGAAAAGGGCTCTGTAAAGGATCCACCTGTGTTGGTGTGTGACACACCCTGGGAGCTGGAGGAAGTGGACTGGAGCAGGCTGGGAGGATACAGTGAACAGTCTGAGAAGGTCACAGGAGCCAGTCTGGAAAGTGGTGTGACTGGGCAGTGGAGCAGCCAGGAGGGCTGAGGTGGCCTAGAAAAGGATGGGCTGGGTGCAGTAGTACATCAACCCTAGCTAGCACAAATGTAAAGCTACACTTTCAGGGCCTGTGGCCCTTGCCTGTAATGGGCAGTCCGGAGGTCCTGCCTCACCATGTGCTAGCTAGGTTGGAACCCAGTGTGTGCAGCAGAGAGTAACCTGGATGAAAGTGAGAGTTGAAGCAAGTGTGTGTGCTGGAGGAAGGAGTGTATATACGGAGGTGTATATAGAAGGTCCTGTGTTCTTGATCCATTGGGCATCCCACAGTCACCCCTACCCCATCCAAGTGTTATCCCCTAATGAAAAAAAAAAGGTGCACTCACCCAGGATCGGTCCGCCAATTCGGGGACAAAACCAGGGATAGACCTTCTCCGGGGACAGCCTCCTCAAAATAGGGACTGTCCCCGGCAACCGGAGACATCTGGTCACCCTACTCCCTACCCCCTCCTAACACCTATGCTGAGCTGACTAACCTGTGTATGAAAGATGTTTATGCTTAGGGTTAGGGTTATTTTCAGGCCACTCTAGTGCAATCACGTGATCTGGTTCCCCAGTGTTAGTCAGAGGTGGCTGCAGGGGAGAAGAGGAAGCGCCAACAACAGATTAACCATAGGAGCCTATGGGTGATTTCACCCCTCATAAATTATCAACAGTTGCTGAGCACTCTCTCCCTCCGTCTTAGGCCACTCCGATCTGGTCACGGGATCTGGTTCCCCTGTGTAAGTCAGTGGCGGCTGCAGGAGAGAAGGGGGAGTGCCAACATTAGATGGGCCATTGGAGCCTATGGGTGACGTCACCACTTCCAATATTACCAACAGTTGTCAAGGATTCTCTTCCCTCCCTCTTAGAACACTCCCGTCCAGTCACGTGATCTGGATCCCCTGTGTAAGTCAGCGGCGGCTGCAGGAGTGAAGGGTGAGTACCAACATTAGATGGGCCATTGGAGCCCATGGGTGATGTCAACACCAACAGTTGTCAAATGCTCTCTCCCCTCCTTCTCAGGCCACTTAGGTCTGGTCACGTGATCTGGCTCCCCTATGTCAGTCAGCAGCAGGGCCAGTGCTACCACTAGGCAAACTAGGTAGCTGCCTAGGGCGCCCAGCCGCTGGTTTCCCTACTCTGCCCTGCAGCATGTAACTAACTCAGCAGGCAGCCGCTCCATCCGTACATAGTGTCAAGGTGCAGTGGCAGCGCAGCACTGGAGGACTTTGTCCCGACGGGACAGAAGCAAACATCCTCTGTGCGCCTCTATGATCACTGACCTGTCCCTCTCTGAGTCTCTGGTGATTGTTGTCCCAGTACAGCCAACTCTGCCCCTGCCCCTGCGTGATTCCTTTACCGAGTCATGTGACCCCTGACCCCACCCCCGCTCTCCCCCCAGGCCCGTTCTGAACAGTGGCATTGTCACGTACTATAGCCTATGGCATTGGAGTAGTGGGCGCTTTGGGCTTGCTGACAGCTGGAGCCTGGAGGAACAGAGGCAGAGTTTTTCCTGGCACTGGCAGCGTCGACGGGTGCAGAGCAGAGCCCCAGTGAGTGAAACACTGGCATTATATTACTGTATAGACTGATCTGTGATGTCACCAAACCGAGCACATGGTCTGGATGTAAAGGTCTCCCCCCCTTCCCCCGATGAGGCTTTATTGATGGGCACTGATAGGCTGCATTTGATGGGCACTGGTGAGGCTGCATTGATGGGCACTGATGAGGCTGAGCTGATGGGCACTGGTGAGGCTGCATTTGGTGGGCACTGCTAAGCTGCATTTGATGGGCACTGGTGAGCTGCATTTGATGGGCAGTGATGAGGCTGAGCTGATGGGCACTGGTGAGCATTTGATGAGTACTGGTGAGGCTGCATTTGATGGGCACTGCTAAGATGCATTACATGGGCACTGGTGAGGCTGCATTTGATGGGCACTGCTAAGCTGCATTTGATGGGCACTGGTGAGGCTGCATTTGATGGGCACTGATAAGCTGCATTGATGGGCACTGATAGGCTGCATTTGAAGGGCAGTGGTAAAGCTGCATTGATGGGCACTGATGAGGCTGAGCTGATGAGCACTGGTGAGGCTGCATTTGGTGGGCACTGCTAAGCTGCATTTGATGGGCACTGGTGAGCTGTATTTGATGGGCAGTGATGAGGCTGAGCTGATGGGCACTTGTGAGGTTGCATTTGATGAGTACTGGTGAGGCTGCATTTGATGGGCACTGCTAAGCTGCATTTCATGGGCACTGCTAAGCTGCATTTTATGGACACTGCTAAGCTGCATTTCATGGGCACTGCTAAGCTGCATTTCATGGGCACTGGTGAGGCTGCATTTCTTGGGCACTGGTGAGGCTGCCTTTCATGGGCACTGATAAGCTGCATTTGACAGGTACTAGTGAGGCTGTATTTGATGAGCACTGATAAGCTGCATTTGATGGGCTCTGGTCAGGCTGCATTTGATGGGTACTGGTGAGGCTGCATCGATGGACAGTGATGAGGCTGAGCTGATGGGCACTGGTGAGGCTGGTGGCAGCTGGAGCCTGGAGAAACAGAGGCAGTAGGGTTGCCACCTTTTCTTCAAGCCAAACCCGAACACTTTAGCGGCGGCATTTTTTTGGGAGTAAACGCTATAAAATTGTAAAAGACCTGCTGCTTGCAGGGGGGGTTGAAGGGGGAAAGAGCTGGAAGGGGAG
>BLSH010171324.1:1931055-1950324 GCA_018402905.1 Glandirana rugosa
TATGCCCCCCCCCCCAGCCCCCCTTCTCCACCGGCTTTCAGCTGTGTAACAGTAGTAAAAGTATCAGCCATAAGTCTTTAAAGCAACAGTCACAAAGTGGTACCTGCAGATATTGTTAGGTGGGGTGGCCAGGCCTTTATTTTGGCTTCATTAACTGGATAGCAGAGTGCTGGCTGATAATTAATTCTGCATCTCAAATCCTTGACCATTATCTGACCTCCACCCCTCATGTCCATGTGTTCGACACTTCAACCTCAATTTATGGGGCAGTTTGACGCCAGCTGCTGGCTCCTGATAGGTTGGGCACTCCAAGGAGCAACAATTGGATCCCCCCTCGTCACTACCACTGTCCTCACTCTGGTACCCTGACTGGGGGGATTTGGGAGACAAAAGTTCTGAGGAGACTTGAACCCCAGGGGAATTCTCCATGTGTTGGTAAGCAGTTTGTAAACTGTCCGCATGTGCAAAAATGGAGGAGCGTGGCAATGGGGCACTGTACTCTGAGGCCTGGTGTTTCAGTGATTCTTCATCTGTAGCCACAATGTGCCTGTGCTGGGGGTCAACGGTAAGCCCACCAACCCGGTAAAGTATTACTCCTCCGCGTGGCACTGCTAATCTTGTGGCTTGATTGTTTTCCACTGGGCACAAATTGGCAAAGTCATTTTCCATGGCTCTCCCCTCGCTGTAGGTAGCTGGCACCGGGCTATCCCGGGAAGACTGATCAGAGAGGTCAGACAGCGAACCATGTGGGGAATAACTATCCATGGCCGCACCCCCTCCACTGTCTGCCTCTGAAGAGTCTGAGTTCATGGCTAAGTAAGGGGACGTGTAAGTTGTATTCCTGGCATTGCACAGCAAAGGTCCGCTATCTGAAGTCTTGTGGTTGCCAAGTCCGTGACTCGCCTCGATGAAAGAGGCAGCTGAAATGAGCCCATATCGCAGTTTCAGCTGGAATAATTCATTCCTCAAACGTCCATTTTCCTCATCCAGTGCTGCCACCCTCCCTTCCAGCACTAGGTCATGAAAGCGTCTTTTTTCCCGTGATCTCTTGGCTGCTTCATTGTTTTTCCGCCTCTTCTCCCAGTAACTGGCATCCTTCTTTTCATCGGAGATGAACTCCCGCTTGCGGCGGCCAGCTGCAGATCCACTTTGGCCACCTGGAGTTCTTCCCCGGGAATGCTGCTGCTCCACGCTTTGTGAGTAGTTGGCCAATGGAGATTCCATGTTCACTGAGGTCTTCCTCAAGATCCCTGCACGTCCAAGTCTTTGCTGTAGGTAGCTATAGAACAGCGATGGGGTTCTGGCAAGAAGAATTTAGGTGAAGCACCGTCCTTTGAGTTGAAAACCAGGACTGCTTTCTTCTTGTTTGGCCTCACCATGCAGTTTAAGCATCTTATTCTTGAACTGTTTCTTTCTCTACCAGATCAACCACCACAATACAAACTTCCATGTTCTCTTGGACTAATGAGTCAGATCTCTGCTGTTCTTTGATTTGCTTTTGAACGAGAAGTTCCTCTCCTTCTCCTTTGTCAGGTAATAATTCTCTGCTTCCCTCTCCGGCAGGTTTTGCTCTGCTAGACACGCCTAGAGAAGACAGAGAAAAAAAAATAAGACATTTGGGAAAGTGGTATTTTGGAACCCCGCCCCAACAACATTACATAATATGACCCTGCAGTTTGGCATGGAATGGACTCACGTTTGACCTGGTTTACTTTGAATGTTAATTACTACAATTACTTGTGTTTTGTAATCTGTTATCCTATTACATACAGAACTATATATACACAAACATACATTTAGATAGACAGGTGTCTCCCAAGTCCACGTGCAAGCTCTCTTTCTATTCATCTTCTTGTTAAAATACGCAACTGAAGAACACGTGCAAGAGATTCTTATAGATTGCTGACCTACAGAACTAGTGGCACAGCAGTCTCTTTCAATCAGTAGGTAGCATGAGTCTGTGAAGGTTCTAATGTAGCTAGGTCAGTGTTTCCCAAGTTTCTGTGGAACCCTAGGGTTCCTCCTGAGGATGTTATGGGTTCCTTGAGCTTTGAGTAATGGTGGATTAATCTCCCACCTTCACTGATTACCAATTCAGGAGGGTCATTTTACTCTAATTCTAAACTGACCACTAATGTTACAGTGGATACAAAGTATGCCACATTACTAAAGACACTTTCACACTGGGGGCGGTGGGGCGTCAGCGGTAAATCCCCGCTAGTTTCAGCGGGGATTTACTGCTGTTATGGCGGCACTACGGCGACGGGAGCAGCGCGCTTTTAACCCCCCACAAGGGGTTAAAACGGGGTTAAAATTGGCGGCGTGCCGCGCTTCCGAGGTGGTGTGAGCCGCTTCGGAAGCGCTACCCCATTGTTTTCAATGGGCAGGGACGGTGGAGGAGTGGTATATTACCGCTCACTGCATCACCCCAATGATGCTGCTTGCAGGACTTTTTGTAACGTCCTGAAAGCGCAACGCCCCAGTGTGAAAGCACTCCAGCTTTCACATTGGGGGTGGATGGGGAGGGATTTTTGAGTCGCTTTACAGGCGCTATTTTTAGCTAAATAGGGCCTGTAAAGCGCCTCCATGTGAAAGGGGTCTTATTCTTATATTTAAAACTTTGACATCATAATCATTCTAATGTATCATGAGCTGTAGGTATAATTCTTTTTTAGCAGGAGATCCTCGAGAAACTGAAAATAATTTCAAGGGTTCCTCAGGGGTAAAAAGGTTGGGAAAAGCTGATCTAGGTCATGGTATATATAATAGGTTGTGACGAAGCACGCTAGACGTGTGAAACGCGTTACCTATATTTTTTTGTACCCAGCTCCATGTGTATTTTTTGTATGATCTTCTTGGAACATTAATAAATTTTTATTTTGCATCAAGCCTGGAGTGCCGCCAACCTCATTACAACATATCTACTTATATATATAATAGGAGCTAATAGTAAAAGACAAGTCCAGTTGAATGTGAAAAACTACTACCAGGGAGCATTTAACTTGCTGATTGCTGAGCTATAGGTTTGACAGGGGTGTATGTCTGACCTTTGTAGACAGACCACTGCTTCCACACAGAGAACAAAGGTTCTTCTCTACAGCATGTTGGCAGTAGACTGGCTTTTTCTACTCAGAATTTGGTTTCAAAGGGAAATTTAACTGCCAGACTTTGAACACCCTTTTGCTTTGATGTGCCTGGAATATACTTGGTTGGGCTTAGCCTGGATACTTGAGCATGAGCATTTATTTTGTGTGTTTTTTCAGGTGCTTTTAGGCTTGGGTGTTTTGTGGAAAGCTAGTTACTAGGAGAAGGTAGACGGTTGTCAGGTGAGAAACTGCACGTTGAACACATTTGTTAGGTCCTATCGGGACCAAAAACATGCAACCTGCCCCAAAGGAGCAGCTGTACTTTTTCTGAGAGTTGAGTGACAGCACATCGCTCAGATGTGAATGGGCACAACATCTGGTGTTGAAGCGCTTCAAATCACTCCGGTGTGAATGGAGGCTTAGTTTAGGTTTAGGTGGTAGACCTATATCAGTTGAGGAAATCAAGTCATAGCTGAACATCTTTAGCAGTTGCAAATAATGAAGCATTGTTTGCTCTGGAGGACAAAAATGATTTTCAGAATGGGGAGCACACAACCAATAGAATGGGACAATTCCTCTGTTTCGCAGTGCTACAGGAATAACAGGTTCTGTTGGAAACCCCTTTAAGATATGCATTGATTTCAGCTATTCTTTTCAAGAGCTGTCAGTGGGATTTGTGACTTCCGCTAGGCTGTCGTTTTTTCAGGTCATGCTTATAAAGCGTCAGGGGAATGGGTTTTCTATAATCTGCCCCCCAGACATAAAGCTGGAAGTTTACCCTTGTCTTGTCTACATATGTGTGTCAGTGTGTTAGTATGTGTGTACACACCCTGTTCCCTCCACCCTCCCTCCTTGTACGGTCCACGTGCCTAATCTCCCTGCCATGTGACCAAGCAGCGCAAGGCATGAAAAACTAGGTCAGGATTTCATAAACAGACCTGAGGGCACTCTGCCAGGGACCAATTGGTCTGTGCTGCCAGAGACTTGTTCCTTGCCACAAACCCATTCAGTGCCAGGCTTCCAAAAACATGCAATAACAAATATATGTTCAAGTGCCAGATATTATGTTCTGTCAAATGCTACAAACCCATTCAGTGACAAGGCTTTCAAAAACACGTAATAACGAGCATGCATTCCAAGGCAAAGACTTTGTACCCCGCAAAACCACAAACCTATTCAGTGCCAGGCTTTCAAAAACATGCAATAATGAGCATGCATTTAGAGGCAGAGACTGTGTACCCTACAACCATGAACCCTTTCAGTGCCAGGCTTTTGAAAGCATGTAATAACAAACATATATTCAATGTTAGAGACTATGTACTCTACAATACCACAAAACCCATTCAGTGCCAAGCTTTTGGAAATATGCAAAAGAGACTATATACCCTGAATCACCACAAACCCCCTCAGTAAAATGCAATAACAGATACTCATTCAGTGCCAGAGACTATCTGCCCCAAACCATAGCAAACCCATTCAGTAGCAGTCTGGCAGAGACAATAATAAATACCCAGTCAGTACCAGGGGCAAGGTGCCCCATACCGGCAGAGTCTTGCTCCCTGATACATTATATTTTTTGAGTTAATATACAGTAACCGCCACCCATTTATTGCCATAGGCCTGCAACGAACCCAGCCAATGCTTGACTGTCAGCATTGTGTTATAACTGGAACAAGTTCACTGCCAAAGACATTCAAGCTTATGCAGAAAACAATGTAAAGTGTGGTAACCCATAGCAATCTATTAGAACTGACTTTACCTGTGGGCAGTGCTTTACTCCTTTCACAGTTTTGCACCATAAGCCCAAAATGGACTTGCTGAACCAGAGACTTGATTAACCTAGTCCATTTTGGACACTTAGCCATAGAAATGCTGCCAAGCATTGGGCATCCTCTACCACATCCGCTAGTGTTCCTTTCACCATTGCAGTCCCATGCCTTCCCAGGTATTCAGCAAAGTAAAAAAAAACTGCAACCCTTTTATGCCAAGAACATTTAGGCTTACTGGTAACTGTGCAAAATGTCAAACCCAATAGTTGTCCCTGTAGATTTTCGTCTCTGGGCATTGCTGGCAGAAGAGGCCTAGTATCCCTTTGTTGCTAGGACACAGGAGGTCATTGATGCCTAGATTCCTCAGTTGCTAGGATGCAGGTGGCTAATGCTGCCTAGCTTTCTTAGTTGCTAGGACTTAGGTGGCTGTTGCCACCTAGCATCCTCCATTGCTAGTATGCAGATGGCTATTGCCACCTAGCATCCTCCATTGCTAGGATACAAAGCAGCTATTGTTGCCTAGCATCCTTGGTTGCTAGGATGCAGGCAGCTATTGTTGCCCAACATCCTCCATTGCTAGGATGCAGGCAACTATTAAAGTGTAGCCTCCTCCATTGCTAGGGCCTGGTTGGCTCTTGTGCTCCTATAGAGTAGGTTTGTTAGCATGAAAATGTACAGGTACATGTGTAAAATATGGTCCAGTGTTTTGCGGCTGGGTGCATGAGCCCTACCTAGTGCCTGGCAAATGCTAAGTCATACTAAAATACTTAACATCTCATTTATATTTAGTTAAAAAAATAGGATATTTTTGGACAATATTTACAGTGGGTATGGAAAGTATTCAGACCCCCTTAAATTTTTCACTCTTTGTTATATTGCAGCCATTTGCTAAAATCATTTAAGTTAATTTTTTCCCTCATTAATGTACATACAGCACCCCATATTGACAGAAAAACACAGAACTTTGACATTTTTGCAGATTTTTCAAAAAAGAAAAACTGAAATATCACATGGTCCTAAGTATTCAGACCCTTTGCTCAGTATTTAGTTGAAGCACCCTTTTGATCTAATACAGCCATGAGTCTTTTTGGGAAAGATGCAACAAGTTTTTCACACCTGGATTTGGGGATCCTCTGCCATTCCTCCTTGCAGATCCTCTCCAGTCCTGCCAGGTTAAATGGTAAACGTTGGTGGACAGCCATTTTTAGGTCTCTCCAGAGATGCTCAATTGGGCTTAAGTCAGGGCTCTGGCTAGGCCATTCAAGAACAGTCACGGAGTTGTTGTGAAGCCACTCCTTTGTTATTTTAGCTGTGTGCTTAGGGTCATTGTCTAGTTGGAAGGTAAACCTTTGGCCCAGTCTGAGGTCCTGAGCACTCTGGAGAAGGTTTTCGTCTAGGATATCCCTGTACTTGGCCGCATTCATCTTTCCCTCGATTGCAACCAGTCGTCCTGTCCCTGCAGCTGAAAAACACCCCAACGCCAGCTCTAGAAAGGGCTCTGGTCTTCCCAAATCTCTTCCATTTAAGGATTATGGAGGCCACTGTGCTCTTAGGAACCTTAAGTGCAGCAGAATTTTTTTTGTAACCTTGGCCAGATCTGTGCCTTGCCACAATTCTGTCTCTGAGCTCTTCAGGCAGTTCCTTTGACCTCATGATTCTCATTTGCTCTGACATGCACTGTGAGCTGTAAGGTCTTATATAGACAGGTGTGTGGCTTTCCTGATCAAGTCCAATCAGTATAATCAAACACAGCTGGACTCAAATGAAGGTGGAGAACCATCTCAAGGATGATCAGAAGAAATGGACAGCACCTGAGTTAAATATATGAGTGTCACAGCAAAGGGTCTGAATACTTAGGACCATGTGATATTTCAGTTTTTCTTTTTTAATAAATCTGCAAAAAATGTGAACAATTCTGTGTTTTTCTGTCAATATGGGGTGCTGTGTGTGCATTAATGAAGAAAATAAATGAACTTAAATGATTTTAGAAAATGGCTGCAATATAACAAAGAGTGAAAAATTTAAGGGGGTCTGAATACTTTCCGTACCCACTGTATATATATACGCTATTAAGGATTACAGGCAATTAACGCACATATGTAAAGTGGTATACAAGGTAAGCTAGTACCATGGGTAGTCTAGTCTACAAATATGGCCTTTTATAAAAGTGGCATAGCTTTACATTATACAGACTTCTGTGCCCAGCCAAACCCACAGGAAAAAATTAAAATGGTGATATAATCAGAAGTAAACTATGCAAAATATATTGCATTCTGGTCACCATCTGGCACACCGCACTGTACGATGCCAGTGACCCATCTGCCACCGCCTTCTTAATTGATAAGGCAAAGAGCAAAGTTCAGTAATCCCACAGCCAATCAGAATGCATCTTTAGCTGCTCTGATGGCAGAATGCTGATTGGTTTCCACGAGTCACTGTACTCTGAACATTAGTACTGCACTTTGCACTGCGTAGGCAAAGCAGATACCCATATGCTGGCACACATCATTCGGCCTCATATTTATAGGCCTGTGTGCTTGATACCTTAAAGTGAAAGTACAGTTTTGTTAAACTGTTCTGAAATGTTTTACATGATCTGACTGCTAAAATTCTGTGCAGACTTCCGCAGTGAGAAAGTCACAGGAGTCAGGAGGCAATAATTCTTGAAAATGTAAAAAGCAATGTTTGACAATAAAAGCCAAGTCATTACAGGCTGTTCAGGTGCTCTCATCATATGTATGATAATGAGGGGTGTCAAACTCCAAGTTGGATCTGAAGTTCAGGCGCTGACGATAGAGTTATCTTGGATCTGGGGACCCCCAAGCACAAAGAAGGAGAATTGATTATTGATAATGGTAGCTGCGGGTGCCCTGGGGTTCCTGTTTTTATTCTTTACCATTAAAGTGAACCTGCCTTAGCCTTAAAACTTCAGAGACTGCTACAGATCCATTGCAGGATATGCTAGAGTCTTTTAGAAAATCCCACCACCGTTTCTGGAAACAAATATTTGATTAAATCCCATTTATATGGTGTTGATATTTCCTTTATGAGAGGCTTTTATTTTAAGTCTTTAGGTGGAAGTCTAGTCTACTATCCTAGCAAAGGTTTCTTGGATTGTGGAAATAAAGTCAAGCCTTCACAGAACCCCATAGAACTCTAAACTCTGCAAGGCCACAAGGGTCCTTGGGTCCTTGACTGTTGACAAGACTCTCCAGTCACTGGGCACCACATTGTTGTCCTGTGACTGGTGACTCTTGTCATAGTCAAGGACCCTTTTGGCCTTGCCCTGTGACCTATCCATGTCAGAGACTTCATCAAAGTCCCTATTGCCTGTATAATAACTTGAACTAGGACTCAGTCACCTTCTTTCCCATGCGATTGGCCCTGAGGGCAAATGTCCCTTCAGCCTGTTTAAGACCTGAAAATACCACCTAGAATCCTCTTCTCCCCACACAGTTGGTCCTCAAGGCAAAAGAACTGTTTGCCTGTTTAGGAACCAGAACTACCACCCAGATTCGATTTCTCTCGCACATGATTGGTCCTCAGAGTGAAAGTTCCTTCTGCCATTCAAGAGCATCCAGAATGACCTTCTCTCTCACACGACTGGCCCCTTAGGGCGAAAGTGCATTCTGTCATTTAAGACCCAGAACTAGCACCCAGAATGACCTCCTGATCCCCATGATTGGCCCTCAGGGCAAAAGCACAAGGCCATGTACCTTTTTTTAGGTTGTGTTTTGCCTTTAACAAACAGAATTGGATGGGTAAGTATTGTCTCCTGGTGAGGAACCCCAAAAATGTACGCAGTGCAGAAAGAACACCTAATAGTGAAGCCTGTCTTATCTTCCTGTTTCCTCACTAGTCTCATCTATATCATTCCACTTTCCTCCCAGGTCCTTAGAAACTTCAGTGACTATCCAGGTTCTTCAAGCTTTCCTGTGCTAAGGAAATTTGCTAAAGGAAATCACTGCTCCAAGAAGGAACATATACCACTGCTATCTCCTGCAAGTTTTAGTTGTGGATGAAGCAGGACCTCTGCTTGGTTTTTTTTTTATTGCTTTCTGTGTCCCCACTGGAAACAGAAAGTACTTGGAAATCCAAACTTTTTACTGTTGTCACCACAACAGGAAGGGAAGGCAAAAACTTCCAACAAGGACACCTGTTCCGATTACAACTGTCTCAAAGGGAGTTCTCCTGTCCTGTTGTGTCTCAAAGACAAGTATTGAAGGGAAATCTAGGCAATGGGACACATATATTATGGTGGTCTTGGTGTCTCTTTAGAAGAACCTTTGATGACATATGACTGGCTTGAAGTCTGAAAGAATAACAGGTATGTATAATGGCATAGTGGCAGGAGGGAGGTGGTAGATGGGGAAGAAATACTGGAGGTTTTGGGCAAACAGTAGATCAGCTGGGAGCAGAATAGTATAGTGTAGATGACTCGTCTTTGGTAGTTTAGCACATGGAACCATGAGATAGGGGCTGGGCCTAATGTGGATGGCCTGGGGAGTGAACCCTCTCTCTAATGAATGGGAACCCATGAACTGCATGAATGGTTCAAAGAGTAGAACCGCCTGTACATGGATTTATTCCACTGACAGAGTTGAGGTCTGTGATGACTTCTATTACATTACCAAATCTTCCTGATAGGTAGAGCTGTGCTTTAAGTTTTCTGGACCGCCATTCAAGAACAAGGCACACTTGGTTACCTAATGTTTATGTTGCCTTTAGCATTATGACAAGAATGCACCATATCCTTCTCACATTCTTGTGTGACACACCCTCACAGCATTACACGTGAAATAAAAAGGCCTAAGAGAGATAACCTATAACTCATACTAGCACTCGTTTCTGAAATGTGTTCCTACCGATACCAACTAATCTATCCTCCAGAAATCACTTATATCTAATGAAAGCAAGCAACAACTTATAGTAACATACAGTAGTTAGCCCATTTACAAAATATTCCATTCTATGAAAAAAAATATATTCAATACTATCTACTCAAAAGTTTGGAGGTATATACTGTTCATTTACTGGTGGTCTTCAATAAAGATTTTTTTTTTTATTGCATCTTTGTCAACCCTTCTGAAAAATCTTCCCATTTACAGTATGATCAGTCTATAATAATATAATCTGATTGGATGCTCTGGGTCACAACTGCTTTCCACCTAAACGTGGCCATACGCTGGTAGATTTTTGTACTAAAAAATCTCATCAGTACATTCAATAATGCCATGATAGACTTCACGAATGTTGTTTGAAAGTAGTTCATTGGCTTTTAACATTCGATTTAGGAATGAATGGAATTTCTCAAAAGAACACTACATTCACAGTTATAATTTTGAAACATTTTCCATCCTGCTCCGGTCAAAACAATTGCCCATTAACGATTAAAAAAAAAAAAAAAACGAACAAGCTTTTTGAAAAACAAACCTTTTCTAACAAAAATCTTCTGGTGGCCAGATTAAACCCATAAGCTTGTATACCCATGAAGTTCAGTAACAGTAGATAATGTGATTAATACTTCATTGTATGTATGTGAAGAGTTTACATAATAATGAGTGCACAGCTCAGCTGTGTGATTACTCCCACCTACATTACATAGGTAAATCTTAGAGGAATTACAAAGGTTTTGTAATGCTGATGGGATCAGGAGAAAGAGGACGGGTAAGGATTTGTCAATTAAGGTGGAGTAGAGAGAGAGATCTGTAATTAGCCAGCAGCACGTGTGCCGAATAAAGACACGTGAATAGTTGGCCCTTTAAGTCATATTTTCAGGAAGTGTCGGGAATGTTGGGCAATGCTCGCACGTTTTCTATTATGTAGGGCGGTGCAGAATTGACAGCTGGCAATGGAGTAGCATTAAGGGTTGCACTCAGAAGGCCATTCCCGGGTCCTTGTAGTTGGGGGGCCCTAACATAACTGTGGGCTCACATGGCATGACGTACAGGTTAAAGCACCATCTATACACATTTTTTGTCCTTTTTCTTTGCAGTCTTTTCGGGCCCATTTGTGCTAATTGCACATACGTTATTTACATTCATTATTTAATTAATTAATGTATTTATAATTTGTATGTTCAATACTAAAAATACCTTTAAAAATTATATTTACCTCTTTGTTTTAAAGAGGTAAATATTAAATATAACATCTGAATATTTTACTTTTTGCCACTTGCAGCCAGCAAGGGATGACCTTAGCAAGGGAGATCAGATTACACAGACAGCTGAATGACTCAGAGGAGGGATAAAGCCCTCCCTCTCTCCTAGTGGAGATGGGGACCATCAAGATTAGTCTGTTGCACACAGGCTACCAACAATCATGATGGCAGTGGTAGACCTTCTTATTAGAAAGACACCCCTATTAATTAAATATTTATTTGTACACAATTAATTCAATTAATTTTAAAAACTATTAGAAAAATAAAATATATTGGAAATCTTATTTTTATTAAAAAAAAGTTTTCTCAACATAGAATGGCAAACACATGCCACATTTTCAGGTTTACTTGAAAATGCCTGAGCTCAGTGATTCTTAAAGTAGTGAAGATTTTTCCATCCAGGCAATTACCATTTTCAGGACAAGTTAAATATTGTATGGCTATGTATTTCACCCAGCAAATTTTTTTTTTCAAGACAAGGAGCAAAATGTGAGGTGCAGTAACCTATTCCAACCAACCTATTCCTAATTAAAATCCATATTTCATGGACCTGACTCCTGAAAATTGAAATCTGATTGCTATGAGTTACATTACTTTGTTCTAGTTTATTATATAAGCCTGACTGATCATGCCAAGTTGGCATATATGTGCTGTGGGTACATACCCTACATAAACATGTCACTAAAATCACATGCAGCTGGAGTGCTGCGCGCTCTGTGGCTCCGTGCATGCCACTCACAAGGCTGGCAGGCCCCCAGAACACATTCGCACTGTTGCCAATATTTGAAAACTATTTTTAGCCATTCACAATGTATGGGGTATGCCTGGTGAATTTTGGCGAATATCACACGTGCCCCCCTTCTAAATAAACTCGCAGTTAGCAATACGTGCTTTTGCATGCAGCCAATATTCTTCAATAGATATTAGTAGAAATCCATATTAAACGAAATACAAGGATGGACAAGCCATCGCTAACCTCCTTTAGAAAGTGCTTGCTTCCTGGCTGTCTGTGGCTTTTGTCCCCGACCCAAAGCAAGCAAGCAGATTGGTAAAGACAGAACTCTCAATCTGCATACTTGTTGCAGGTCAGTGCCTCCGAAAGTGCTGAAACCTTAGAACCAGCATGGCAGCCAGGCAGCTAGCATTTCCAGGAGGAGATAAATATTAATGCATATACTGTATACATAGCTTTAGTTGATTTGGGTTGCTGTTGTTTATACATTGCGCTCTATCCTCATAAATAATCCCCATATTTACTGATGTCATGATTATGTAGCTAGGTACACCTTATATATGATTGGTACATGCCACATAACTGATCTTAGATAATACAATAATAGATTTGATGTACGCCTGTGATGGCAGAAGTGTTAAACTTTTAGGAAGGTTTGTTGGGAGAAGTTGGTGGACATTTTTGAACCTGTATATGGTCAAATGGTTGCAGGTTGCAGTGATACATTTTTGCACTGCCAGTGCCAACCTTGAATAGCGTTAGTGCATGTATTTATAAGTCTTGTAACGTTAATTTTGTATAAAAGCCTAGGAAAGGAGAACTGAGCATGGTATCCATGGAAGCAATCATATCTGTCCTTTTATTTTCAAATCTATTCTAGGAAAAATAGTTTAAAATGTATTGGCTGCTTTGGGCAGCATACACCAGATTACACTCTTCTCTGGGCTTATTCACATTACATAAGAACTGATCCTATGAGCCTGGTAGTTACAGCACCTAAGAACCCTCCACTGCACTTAATCCAGGAGTATGGTACTCATGGCTCCATGGATCCCCCCCACTTAACAGTTTTCAGCAACCAGATAGTCATAGCATTAAAAAAGCCTCCTACTAGACTAATTTCAGGGTCCAGGTACTGAAAGCATCTTAGAATCCCCCAATAAACTTATTTGAGAAGCAAGGTAGCACCTACGATCCCACCACTAGATTAATTGTAAAAGGCATGTCGTTATGGCCACTGAAAACTCCCCACTGGACTAATTTCAAAAGTAAAGTCGTCATGGCACTTATGAACCCCCTACTGGACTGATTCCAGGAGTAAGGTAGTCTCGACATCTAACAACCCCCTCCACTGGAAATATTCCAGATGTAATGTAGTCACAACACCCAAGAACCACCTAATGAACTAATTTCATAAGTAAGTAAATGGGGGGAGATGGGACTTTAAATGAGCCACATATTGTGCGCCTCCATCCCGGTTCGGTTAGAAAAGGAAAGGGAATTTGGGACTTTGAATGAGGCTGTGGACTAGATGTGGTTAAATAGTATATTGACATATTTATTGAAATAATGAATGTGACAATGCACAAATTCATAATAACATGTATAAAGAATTTTCATAAGTAAGGTAGTCACAACACCTAAGAACCCCCAACTGGACTAATTCCAGGAGTAAGGTAGTCTCACCATCTAACAACCCCCTCTACTGGACTAATTCCAGATGTAAAGTAATCATAACCCTTAAGAATCCCCCACTGGACTAATTTCAGAAGTAAAGTAGTAATGACACCTAAGAACCCTCCACTGGACTTATCCCAAGAGTAAGGTAGTCTCGACACCTAAGAACCCTCCCCCCACTGGCCTAATTCCAGACACAAAGTAGTTATGACCCCCTGAGAACCCCCCCCCCCCGGACTTATTCAAGAAGTAGAGCAGTCCCAATGCCAAAGAACCCCCCACTGGACTTATTCCAAAAGTAGAGCAGTCCCAATGCCTAAGAACCCCCCACTGGCCTAATTCCAACAGTAAGGTAGTCTAGACATCTAAGAACCCTCCCAGACACTGGGCTAATTCCAGATGTATGGTAGTTATGATGACCCCTAAGAACCCCCCACTGAACTTATTCCAGAAACAGAGCAGTCACGACGCCTAAGAACCCCCCGCTGGAATAATTTCAGAAGTAGGGTAGTCACGACACCAAAGAATCCCCCAACTGGACTAATTCCAGAAATAAGGTAGTCACAACATCTTAGAAACTCCTACCTCAGGTAGTCATAGCACCTTTAAACATTATACTAGTAACTCCATCTATCACTCAACTAATTCCAGGAGCTAGGTAGTTACAGTCCCTAGTAAGTTCTCCTGGCTGACTAATTCCAGGAGCCAGGTGGCCATGGAGCGCATGCCGACACCAAACTTTAGGCTTTTTTTGATCTAACAATGAACACACAGCTTGCTTTGGCTCACTTACAAGATCCTGCCGGCTTCTAGACTTGGCTTTTTGATGTGACTCTCTGCCCCCTCACCACAGCACAGTTTTGCCCAAATCTGAGTTGGCACATGCTTCACAGACTTTTCTTTTTTGTGCTAATTTTAGAGTTATTAATTGTACACAAGGCGAACAAAAAAAGTGTCTGACCTGTGTTAGCTGACTCTATATTTTGAACAGACCAACAGATGACATTGGCAGATGTGTAATGTCTTTATATAAAATGAAAACATTTAGAAATAATACAATTTCAGGGTTCTAAAAACCTCCAATTTTTTTTAAAGCATGAGTACCCATATAATGCAGCTGGAGGAATGAGACTCCCATTGCTGGCAGGGACTCAATGGTGGCTAGAGGAAACTTGTAACCTAAAGCCCGCCTTCGACTTTCCAAGCCATAGGAAAAGACAATGGGTCATCGAGTGCAGCAACCTCCACTTATAACAGAAATATCAATTTTGGGTGGACAGGCCCTTTAATAGAGCACAGCTATTTTTTTGTCTGGTTGAGAACAAAATACTTTTGATGAATTGTACAACTCACCTGCTGCTGCCTCCGCTACTCAACAAACAGCCTAAGCACGCCTTCCTGCCTCGCACATGGAAATGGATTCATGGATATAAGTTTCCCAATTCTTGCTATAGCCCCCATACAGGTAGATCAGAGCATAAGTCAGTGGTCACTTACCTGCTTGGTCCTAGCAGCAGGTCAATGCGATGCTTTTGGCTTGCTGTTGTTTTGTGAGCGTGTGTTTCTCTCTATCTCCTCCTCCTGTTGTGTGTGTGTGCTCTACTTTCCTGGCATCACTCCTCTCCTCACTCTGCTTCTCTCTCTCTCTCTTTGAGAATGTGTGTTAGTGGGTCAGACATTGCATAACCAAACGTCACAATCTGTGTGTGTCTGACAGAGGATGGGGGCTGAGGAGAGACAAGGAGGAGAGAGGGAGAGAAGCTGCAGACACACAAATGGAGGGATAAGCCCAGCCTGTAAAAATAGAACCCACTGTCTGCCCCACAGAGCTTACAATCTAATCCGCCGAGACGTACTTTTGTGCGACTTAGGCTGCACCTTGTATACATGAATGTGCACCCAACTGACTACCCTTTGAGAATGCATGTATTAATTTGGGGGGCAGCTAGTGAGGTCGGTGAACGGTGAAGCCTCTGCAATGTCATTAGGTCCTAATGAACCGGCAGTGGTAGGGACAGGTTGAAAGGACTTGGATGAGGAGCAGCCTTTATCACCCAAGCTTTCTGGAAAAAGACATGACCTGCCCAACCACTAACAGATTTCATGTGACAAAGATTTCAGAGCCCTAATTTCCTGCATTTTTTCTGAATCTGTTTGCCTAATTGTCCCTCTAAATGTGAAATTAAGCTTTCCACTATCCTTAACACTAACCCCCCCATGTAACTCTAACACTATTCTTCACACTAACCCCCCCATGTAACCCTAACACTATCCTTCACACTAACCATCCTTGTAACTCTAACACTATCCTTCACACTAACCCTCCTTGTACCCCTAACACTATCCTTCACACTAACCATCCTTGTAACCCTAACACTATCCTTCACACTAACCCTCCTTGTAACCCTAACACTATCCTTCACACCAACCATCCTTGTAACCCTAACACTATCCTTCACACTAACCATCCTTGTACCCCTAACACTATCCTTCACACTAACCATCCTTGTAACCCTAACACTATCCTTCACACTAACCATCCTTGTAACCCTAACACTATCCTTCACACTAACCCTCCTTGTAACCCTAACACTATCCTTCACACTAACCATCCTTGTAACCCTAACACTATCCTTCACACTAACCCTCCTTGTAACCCTAACACTATCCTTCACACTAACCCCCCATGTAACTCTAACACTATCCTTCACACTAACCCTCCTTGTAACCCTAAAACTATCCTTTACACTAACCCTCCTTGTAACCCTAACACTATCCTTTAACACTAACCCTCCGTGTACCCCTAACACTGTCCTTCACATTAACCCTCCTTGTAACCCTAACACTATCCTTCACACTAACCATCCTTGTAACCCTAACACTATCCTTCACACTAACCATCCTTGTAACCCTAACACTATCCTTCACACTAACCATCCTTGTAACCCTAACACTATTCTTCACACTAACCATCCTTGTAACCCTAACACTATCCTTCACACTAACCCTATATGTAACTCTAACGCTATCCTTCACACTAACCATCCTTGTAACCCTAACACTATCCTTCACACTAACCCTCCTTGTAACCCTAAAACTATCCTTTACACTAACCCTCCTTGTAACCCTAACACTATCCTTTAACACTAACCCTCCGTGTACCCCTAACACTGTCCTTCACATTAACCCTCCTTGTACCCCTAACACTGTCCTTCACATTAACCCTTCTTGTAACCCCAACACTATCCTTCACACTAATCCTTCTTGTAACCCTAACACTATCTTTCACACTAACTCTCCTTGTAACCCTAACACTATCCTTTAACACTAACCCTCCGTGTACCCCTAACACTGTCCTTCACATTAACCCTCCGTGTACCCCTAACACTGTCCTTCACATTAACCCTCCGTGTACCCCTAACACTGTCCTTCACATTAACCCTCCTTGTACCCCTAACACTGTCCTTCACATTAACCCTCCTTGTAATCCTAACACAATTCTTCACACTAACCCTCCTTGTACCCCTAACACTATTCTTCACACTAACCATCCCTGTAACCCTAACACTATTCTTCACACTAATCCTCTTTGTAACCCTAATACTATTCTTTACACTTACTCTCCTTGTAACCCTAACACCATCCTTCACGCTAACCATCCCTGTAGCCCTTCACACTAACCTTCCCTGTAACCCTAACACTATTATTCACACTAACCATCCCTGTAACTCTAACACTATCCTTTACACTAACCCTCCTTATAACCCTAACACTATTCTTCACACCAACCCTCCTTGTACCCCTAACACTATCCTTCACACTAATCCTCCTTGTAACCCCTAACACTATTCTTCACACTAACCCTCCTTGTAACCCTAACACTATTCTTCACACTAACCCTCCTTGTAACCATAACACTATTCTTCACACTAACCCTCCCTATAACCCTAACATTATTCTTCACACTAACCATCCCTGTAACCCTAACACTATTCTTTACACTAACCTTCCTTGTAACCCTAACACTATTCTTCACACTAAGCTTCCCTGTAACCCTAACATTTTTCTTCACAATAACCCACCTTGTAATCTTAACACTATCCTTCACACTAACCCCCCATGTAACCCTAACACTATTCTTCACACTAACCCTCCTTGCAACCACAATACTATTCTTTATACTTACTCTCCTTGTAACCCTAACGCTATCCCTCACACTAACCATGCCTGTAGCCCTAACACTATTCTTCACACTAACCATTCTTGTAACCCTAACACTATCCTTCACACTAATCCTCCTTGTAACCCCAACACTATAGTTCACACTATCCCTCCTTATAACCCTCACACTAGTCTTCACACTAACCCTCCTTCTGAACCTAACACTATTCTTCACACTAACCCTCCTTGTAACCCTAACATTATCCTTCACACTAATCCTCCATGTAACCCTAACACTATTCTTCACACTAACCCTCCTCGTAACCGCAAAACTATCCTTCACACTAATCATCCCTTTAACCCTATTATTATCCTTCACACTAATCCTCCTTGTGACCCTAACATTATCCTTCACACTAATCCTTATTACAACCCCAAAACAATCCTTTACACTAATTGTCCCTTTAACCCTAACACTGTTCCTCACACTAACACTGTAAGTGTAACCTTTTTCCCTAAAACCAGTGTTCCCAGTAATCTTAATCCTAACACTAACCCTCACTGTGACCCTATCACTAACTCTCACACTTAACTTCCTTGTATCCTTAACAATCATCCTCCCTCTATTCCCAACTCTAGCCTTGACACTAACCCTCCATGAAACCCTGCTGAACCAGCCGAGATTTGAACCATGTATGGGCAGGCTGAATGTACCCGAGTTGATCAATAGGGTACAACCAGCCTGTCAGATTTTTCATGCGATTATTGCCGCCACTAGCAATAATCACTGTGTTCTCCCTGCGGGGATGGCTTCTCCTAACACAATGGGAGGACTGACTGTGTGATGAGGGAATCAAGCGATTTTCGTGGTTTTCCTGTGATTACAGGAAAAAAACTCTCCGTGTCTTTGGCTGGCTTAACACTATCATTAAAACCGATCCTTTCTCTAACCTTAACACTAGCTTTCACATTTACTCTCCATGTAACTGTAACACTTGCTATCGCTTTAACTCTAATACCAACCTTCATGCTAACTCTCTCTGTAGCCCTAACACTACCCCCCCCCCCCCAATTTATCCCTAATACCAGCCCTCCCTGTACTCTAAGTTCACACACGGGGGGGTTGCCTTCAAAAATGATTTTCTCTTAAACTGTAAAGTCGCTTCAATATAGATGGGGATCTGACTTGGAGGCGACTTCCATTGAATTCTATGGGCACAAGTCGGATAGAAGTCGCCTTGAAGTAGTACAGGAACCTTTTTTGAAGTCAGAGCGACGTCAGTAGTGTACATTAAGACGGCTCCCATTCATTTCAATGGGATTTAAGATGTCAAGCGACTTGAGGTGACACAAGCCACCCCTGTGTGAATGGGCTCTAACCCTCCCTGTAACTGTGACATTAACCCTCACCACCAGCGGCGGCTGGTGTGGGAGGGGCGCTGGGGCGCCGCCTCCCCGCCGGCAAAAGACGAAAAAAAAAAAAAAAGTCAACCCCGCCCACCTACAGGTGGCTCCAGTACAGCGTCCTTGTTCGCGTGTACGTATCCGAACTTACCGGCCGGTTATCCGAGTGAATGAACCGACAGTACACTGTCGGTTCCTCGGCTTTTCTTTTTTTTTTTTTCTTTCAGTTACATGACCTCGGTGGACATCCACCCGCCCCAACTGAAAAAAAAAAAAAAA
>BLSH010171324.1:1955360-1971257 GCA_018402905.1 Glandirana rugosa
TAGACAATCAAATAATGGTGCTTCAGTGCCACTCTTCCTCCACCATCCACACTAGCAGCTCACCTCCCCTATCAGGCTCTTATTACAGGAGCCCAATAGCGCCTGTTGTCACAATCAAATGGACCGATATAGGATCCCAATAAATGAATGGTAACAGTATTCCCACTTCCAAAATGCTCCAATAAGGATCAACCGCTCCAATTCATTCACAGGTGACATGAAAATAAAGGAGAACCACATCTAGTGCTCTCTGTATTGTAAACTTGCTTTATTAGGATAAATGAAGGAAAAGTACTCACAAATAGGGCACTGAAGCCCAGTGCCCGGCTTGAAAGCATACAGGGTAACACACACGTCTTGCTCTGGAGACAGCGATGGCCGTGGATGACGTCACTTCCTGTTCTGGACGCGTTGCGTTCCACAGACCGGAACTTCTTCAGCGGATTCCTTCATTTATCCTAATAAAGCAAGTTTACAATACAGAAGCACTAGATGTGGTTCTCCTTTATTTTCATGTCACCTGTGATTGGATTGGAGCGGTTGATCCTTATTGGAGCATTTTGGAAGTGGGAATACTGTTACCATTCATCCATTGGGATCCTATATCTGTCCATTTGATTATGACAACAGGCGCTATTGGGCTCCTGTAATAAGAGCCTGATAGGGGAGGTGAGCTGCTAGTGTGGATGGTGGAGGAAGAGTGGCACTGAAGCACCATTATTTGATTGTCTATGCACGAGTTTACACTGGGTGTGTCTTATCCTGAAGAATACATACTCTACAGCGCTGCACTGTTTTCTTATTGTGGACATTTTGTAGGATTGTGATAAATTGCCTATAGTGTTCAGCTGCTAGTTTGGTTATTGAACTGCGCTGTTTGACTCTTCTTATATTTCTCCATGTTATGCCTCACTTTGATGCGTTAACTGCTGTGTTTTGCTATGTACAATGCACAAGTCAGAATCCTATGTCTCTGTAACCTCCCTGTTCATATTTTTTATTGTACCTACTTACTACTGATGATATTTTTTTATGCTGATTGCATTGTCTATCTTGTTTTTTTCAATAAAATAAGATTGAATGAAAAAATGCAATGTGTGGGAACACGCAAAAAAGCGCGGATGCTTGGACGCACCACCTGGTGTGAACAAACCCTCAGACTGGTGTGCCCCAGGATTGTGCAACGTTCTAAAGGATGCCTTGACTGAAGAAAGGCTGAAAAACACCGGCCAGCATAATTTGGCCCTTGTCAAAGTCACTCAAATCCTTATGCTTGGCCATTTTTTCTGCTTTTAACATGTTAACTTCAGGGACAACATGTTCACTTGCTGCCTAATATATCCCACCCACTTTCAACAAGATAATCATTATTATTCACTTTACCTGTTAATGGTCATAATGTTATGGCTGATCGGTATATATGTAATTTTACCCATTAGAAAAATGTGTTGCCCATAAAAAATAAATCCCATCATATGCCTGGAGTAAGTTAGGGAAAAAAGATTACCAAATGAGAACCAAAAAGGGAAGGAAAAAAAAAAAGACAAAGGTGCTGGGCTCCAAAGGAAAGTTGGTTCTACCAACTACAGTACCCAATATAATATCCTGAGAGCTCCCCAACACTCGTATAAAAAAGCCTGACCCAGATATAGGAACAAAGCGGAGCCTTTGCTTTACGACTCATTAAAATAAACGTGAACCTTATTTTCTGCCTGACACTACAGACCTCATTCCCTCATCATTTACTAAATCCTTTCTCCTAGAGGGAGTGGTGATATTTAATCCATAATTAACAATTCTAATTAGTTTAATAAATACGCAACAGTATGATTATTGTTCACTTTGCACTAATAAAAAGCCAACCTGAGATTAGTTAGATACCAAGCCATTACAGTATAAAGTATATGTACAGTGGGGAAAATAATTATTTGATCCCCTACAGATTTTGTAAGTTTGCCCGCTTACAAAAAAATGAATGGTCTATTTTTATCATTTAAATGATAGAGACAGAATATCAACCAAAAATCCAGAAAAAACACATGATACAAATGTTATAAAATTTTGTTGCAGTTCAGTGAGTAAAATAAGTATTTGATCCCCTACCAACCAACGATAATTCTGGCTCCCACAGACTGGCTACAGTCATAGTTGCCAACATTGTGAAAAAACTTATAAGGACACTTATTTGTCTGTAGGCAGAGTCTTATTACAATTAGGGGCGGGGCATTCATTTGTAGGTGTGTCATAGATGGAGAAGAAAATGTGAAGCATGAAATAGTGGGTGTGGTTTAAAGGGGCGTGTCTCAAATGGGGTGGGGTTCGAGTCTGAGATGAATGAGGAAGGAAGAAAGAAAGAAAGAAATAGGGAGCAAAGGAGAGAGAAGGAAAGAAAGAAGTTGGGATGGAGATCCTACACCACAATATCAGTATGTGTATTCCAGAAAGTTTAACAATCAGCAGATAAAGATACTCCAAACACCTGGTGTTAGCGCTTCAATCATCCCGGAACCATGGTTGTTATGGTGTCAGGATGATTGAAGAGCATTATTTCTATTATTACATTGTAATATAAAATTAAACCATTCAACTCACCATAATGCAGAATCACTGGCCCCAAGTGTGTCACTTGCCATCAGGTGCTCCCAGCAGAGTCCCTCGTTACATCAGGTGTCCCCAGCGGAGTCCCTCCTTACATCAGGTGTCCCCAGCAGAGTCCCTCCTTACATCAGGTGTCCCCAGCGGGATGCTTCCTTACATCTGGTGTCCCCCAGTGGGATGCCTCCTTACACCAGGTGTCCCCTAAGGGGATGCCTCCTTACATCTGGTGTCCCCCAGCGGAATGCCTCCTTACTTCTGGTGTCCCCCAGTGGGATGCCTCCTTACATCAGGTGTCCCCAGTGGGATGCCTCCTTACATCCGGTGTCCCCAGCAGGATGCCTCCTTACATCTGTTGTCCCCCAGGGGGATGCTTCCTTACATCTGGGTGTCCCCAGAGGGATGCCTCCTTACATCTGGTGTCCCCCAGCGGGATGCCTCCTTACATCTGGTGTCCCCCAGCGGGATGCCTCCTTACATCTGGTGTCCCCCAGTGGGATGCCTCCTTACATCAGGGTGTCCCCCAGCGGGATGCCTCCTTACATCTGGTGTCCCCCAACGGGATGCTTCCTTAGATCTGGTGTACCCCAGTGGGATGCCTCCGTACATCTAGTGTCCCCCAGCGGGATGCCTTCTTACATCTGGTGTCCCCCAGTGGGATGCCTCCTTACATCTGGTTTCCCCCAGTGGGATGCCTCCTTACATCTGGTGTCTCCCAGCGGGGTGCCTCCTTACATCTGGTGTCCCCCAGCGGAGTGCCTCCTTACGTCTGGTGTCCCCAAGCGGGGTGCCTCCTTACATCTAGTGTCCTCCAGCGGGGTGCCTCCTTACATCTGTTGTCACCCAGCGGAGTGCCTCCGTACATCTGGTGTCCCCCAGCAAGGTGCCTACTTACATCTGGAGTCCCCCAACGGGGTGCCTCCTTACATCTGGTGTCCCCCAGTTAGTACCCCTCATCACCCCTGGATAGCAACACCAGTGGCTGCAGTGCTTGCCTCTAATTAATTTGGCCTCTGTGCCATTTACCAGCGCTGGATGCCAACGGGAACAACCAAGAGGCGGAGCCTGAGTGGCAATGAAAGTATTGCGTTGGTCTCCAGTAAAATGACGTCGGAGACAGAAACAGCGCCGCCGTGAACCTCTAGCGGCGGCGGAGAATCGGGAAAAAGCTAATTTCTCGGGACATTTCCAGGGAATCGGTTAGACCGGGAAAAAGCTTTAAATCCCAGGAATGTCCCGGGAAATTCAGGAGTGTTGGCAAGTATGGCTACAGTAGGTGCTCATGTGGTACACAGATTAGTCCTATCAATTTAAGATGTTCCTAATGACAACTCCTCATGTGTATAAAATACATCTATCCACAGAATCTCTTTCTTCCAATCAAACCTCACCATCATGGGCAAGACCAAAGAGCTGTCAAAGGATGTAAGGGACAAGATTGTAGACCTGCACAAGGCTGGAATGGGCTACAAGACCATCAGCAAGAAGTTTGGTGAAAAGGAGACAACTATTGGAGCGATTATTCCCAAATGGAAGAAACACAAAATAACCATCAATCGCCCTTCAGTCTGGAGCTCTATGCAAGATTTTGCCTCATGGGGTAAGGATGGTCATGAGAAAAGTGAGGGATCAGCCGAGAACTACATGGGAGGAGCTCGTGAATGATCTCAAGTAGACATGTGACGTGCGTTTTGTTCCAAATTAAAATTCGGACAAATTTTCATTTTCCAGAAATTCAGATGTATCTGAATTTCAGAATTACAATAGCACCGAATTTAAACGAATCCGAAATGAGGGAAAAAAATCGAATAGTTTTCCAATTTCCAAAGAGAATAAAATATAATAGAAAATAAAGGAATAGAATAGAAAAAAAATAGACTAGAAATGAATATAACAGAAAATAAAAGAATAGAATATAATAGAGTAAAACAGAACAAAATAGAATAGAGAATAAAAGAACAGAATAAACTAGAATATTATAGAAACAAATAGAATAGAATAACATAGAAATAATATAACCAACTTCTGAAATTCAAATTTCAAATAGAATAAATTTGATTTTGGATACATAAGAAAAGACTAGAATAGAAAAGAATAGAATAGAAAAAAAGAATAGAAAAGAATAGAATAGACTATTATAGAATAGAAAAAATAGAATTAAAAAAACAATAGAATAGAAACAATATAACCATTTGCCAAAATTCAAATAGAATCAAATTAAATTTCAATAAAATAGAAAAGAATAGATTAAAATAGAATAGAAAACAGAATAGTATAGAAAAAAACAGAATAGAATAGAATTAAACAAATATAACCGCCTTCCAAAATTCGAATTTAGAATAGAATAAATTTGAATTTGAATAGAAAATAATAGAATAGAAAATAAAATAATAGGATAGAAAAGAATATAATAGAATAAAAAAATAAAAAAAAATAATATAATTAAAAAAACAATAGAATCGAATAGATTAGAATAGAAAGAATATAGCCATTACCCAAAATTCAAATAGAATCAATTCAAATTTGAATAGAAAAGAATAGATTAGGATAGGAAGATGGTTATATTAATTTATTCTATTGTATTCAGTTTTTTTCTATACTATTGTGTTATTTTCTATTCTATTCTACTCTATTCTTTTCTATTCTATTCAAATTTGAAATTATTCTATTTGAATTTTGGAAAATGGTTATTATTTCTATTCTATTGTTTTTTTAATGATATTCTTTTCTATTCTATTCGAATTTCATAAGATGGGTATAATCTTTCTATTCTATTCTTTTTTTATTCTATTCTATTCCTTTCCATTCTATTATATTCCATTCCATTCTGTTCTTTTATTTTCTATTCTATTTTTTTCTATTCTATTCCTTTATTTTCTCTTCTATTTTATTCTCTTTGGAAAGTGGAAAACATTTCGAATTCGAAAACTGTTCAAATTGGAAAACTATTCGAATTCAAAAACTGTTCGAAATTGATTCGGAAACTTTTCGAATCGATTCGAAAACAAATAAACAAAACAAATTCTGAAAACGAATTAAACGAATGAAATTAATCTAACTAAACAAATTTATGTAAATAACAAATCGAAACAAAACACATTTTTTCGTTCTGCACATGTCTAATCTCAAGGTCCTTAAACGACCTTGTGTACATGGACTGATAAGATAACATAGAGGAGGGTTCAGGGGCAGCAGGAAAAATGCCCAAATGCCTCTAAACATCTGTTTACCAGCAGCAGTGTACATGAGGCCTTAAGGTACAGGCCAATGGATGGAGCCATGTATAGTTAAATCTTGGATGAGGACCTTCTTCCCTCAGCCAGAACCTTCCTTTCATGCCATCCATTGTGTACAATTGTGTTGTTAGCTGTGATTGGTCAATTTGCTCACATGGTACAGACAGGGCCAATCACAGCCCATCTGTATTACCTTTGACCAATCACAGCTAATCACAATAAAAGAAACTGAATCAGTAAAATGCTTGCTTATAGCAATGTAATCCACTGCTATAAGCAAACATAATGTGTAAAAAAAAAAAAAATCCTGATCACTTCCCCAGAGTAGTACAATGTTATTATTGTTTTATATAACGTTTTTGGTGTGGTACCTTGAGCTCCATGCACATCAAAAACTAAAAAAAAAATGCCAGAAAAACACTGGATGAAAAATGCTGACAGCGTTTTTGTGCCAGCTTCTAGTAGCATTTTAGTTGCTTTTAGAAGCATTTAGAAGCTTTTAGGAGCAGTTAGGAGCATTAGCATTTTATTAGCATTTTTGCAGTACAGAAAGAAAAAAGCTGTTAGTAGCATTTTAGTAGTGGCGCTCGCTCGTCCCCACCCCCTTTCCTGGTCTGCCAGGCTGCGTTCTCGGATAAGGGTCTGGTATGGATGTTGGGGGGGACCCTACGCCGTTTTTTCGGCGTGGGAGCTCCTCTTAAAATCCATGCCAGATCGAAGAGCCTGGTATGCTCTTGGGGGGGGGGGGGGAACCCCACGCAAATTTTTTGCAGGGGTTCCCCTTCAAGATCCCTAGCACACAAGTCGCGCTGTAAGTCGGATCCCATAGGGAACCATTGATTTTGAATAGAGGCAGAAAAACGCCGCTGAAAGCCAGCACGGAAAAAACGTGCATTGACGTCAATGCAAAACGCCGAAAAAAAATGAAATTTTTCCCTGACGTCGGGCCTGGCGGTTTGCTTGTTTTTTTGCATACGCCCGTGTGTATGACGCCTTAGAAGCAGTTAGGCGGAAGCAGTTAGGAACATTTCTGCTGGAAAAACCCTCCAAGAAACTCTACAAAAATATATTTTTTTCTGCTCCTAGAAGCTGAAGCTCAAAAAATGCTAATAGCCTAAGGCTTCATGTACACTGATGCTGGTAAACGGATGTTTAGGAGCAGTTGGGCGTTTTTTTCAGCTGCCCCTGAACTCTCCTCTATGTTATCTTATCAGTACATGTACACGGGGTCGTTTCTAGGCAGTTGAGTTTAGAGGCATTTCTTGGAAAGCAAAAAAATGCGTTCAGGACGGATGTTCAGAGGCATTTGAAACGCCAAATGCCTGTAACAGCTTGTAAACGCGCCTAAACGCAATCTAGGAGCATTTCGTTATTCATTTTAACCAGTTGCCAACCGCCACCATGGATTGATGGCGGCTACATGGCTCTCCTGTATGAATCGTCGCCCCCTGACGGTGGCCGCAGGAGCGAATATTGTGGGTGCGTGCGCGGCCAGAGGCGCACTCACACGCTAGTGGGGGAGCCAATCGGCGGGTGGGGCAGACTCAATGTCCGCCGGCCACCCGCAATTGCTCTCCGGCAGTGACAGAACAGGGATCCGTGTATGTAAAAGCAGATCCCCGTTCTGACAGTTGAGAGGAGAGTGATCGTATGTTTCCAGTATATGGGAGCAGCGATCCCTCTCCTCCCCCAGTCAGCCCAGCCCCCACACAGTTAGAACACACTGACAAGGAACACATTTAACCCTTTGATCGCCCCCTAGTGTTTACCCCTTCCCTGCCAGTGACATTTATACAGTAATCAGTGGCTATTTAAAGCTCTCATCATTGTAATAATGTTAATGGTCTCAAAAAAATTTCATTGCAGTCCAGCTAAAAATCACAGATTGCTGCCATTACTAGTAAAAAAAATAAAAGAAATAAAAACGCCATAAATCAATTCTCATAGTTTGTAGACGCTATAACGTTTGCGCAAACCAATCAATATACGCCCATTGCAATTTTTTTTACCAAAAATATGAGGAAGAATACATATCGGCCTAAACTGATGAATACATTTAATTCAATTATTTAGCAGAGTGTCTGATAGATATTGGCACCTCATCCCTTAATTAGGCATTATAAAGACAAGAATAGAAACAATGGGATTTTGATGGTGCAGCGACAAAAATAATCTTTTCAAAAAGTTTTTTCATAAAAATCTTCAAAAATGTATTACGAAGGTTTAAAACCATTTTATCATCAATATTGAAGTGAATGTGTATAATAACCATGCAGTAGATTTCATATTTTGTACTGGCTACAATTCCTGTGTACTGGCTGCATACTGTGTTACTGGCTGCATACTGTGTTACTGGCTGCATACTGTGTTACTGGCTGCAATATACCCCACCTGTAATGCTGAGCTGTATACTCCTGACACAATATGTGGAATACAGGGGATGGAGTGGGTGGATTCTATAAGGGGTGGGGCTTATGAGAAGTAGGAGGAGTCAAAAAGGAAGGGCGGGCCTGCCCCCCCCCATTCTAAAAATTCACAAGCCGCCACTGGTGGTGAGACCATAAAGGAGAAGATATCACCGTCCTTAAGACACTCTGTAAAGAGTGCCTGAAGTCACTTAAATGATAGAAATCTATACTAATTTTCTCTGAGTTAGAGAAGGGAAAACCCTTACTCAATCCAAAAGGTATATGTATAAATATATAGGGATTAGGGTTGCCACTTGTCTGGGATTCACCCAGACAGTTCGGGTTTGGAATCATGTGTCCGGGTTTCAGTCCACCTGAAACCCGGACACATTATTCAGACAGGAATGTGGCTCGGGAACAGGGCCTGACTGGAGGGTGAGGGGGCACTATGTGCGCCGCATTACTATTCTCTTTGGAGTGCCCAAAGGTGTCCCGGGTCTGTTACAAACCTATAGTGTACACTAAAACTAAAACAATTTACTGTGCGCTGCTAAAGTGTTCGGGTTTGACTTGAAGAAAAAGTGGCAACCCTAATAAGGATGCCACAAATGCATCCACTGTTCACCTGTGTGACTAGGAGAGGCTACTTACTGCACACATCTAGGTCAAAGACAGCAAAACCAGCTCATTCAAGATATCCCAGCCTCAATACATCCTCAATCTTATATGTTTAAACACATGGTGGTTCCTCCTGCTGCTTTCCAAGAGGAACGACCATGTGTTTAAACATAGAGGATTGAGGATGTGTGCAGGCTGGGATATCTTGCATGAGCTGGTTTTGCTGTCTTTGACCTAGATGTGTGCAGTGAGTAGCCTCTCCTAGTCATACAGGTGAACAGTGGATGCCTTTGTGGCATCCCTATATATTTATACATATACCTTTTCCATTGAGTAAGGGTTTTCTCCACTCTAACTCAGAGAAAATTGGTATAGATTTCTATCATTCAAGTGACTTCAGGCACTCATTACAAACAATACAGGCCATCTTAAGGATGGTAATTTCTTCTCCTTTATGGTCTCACCACCCTCCTATTCATTGAACCTTCTATGATATTGGAGCCCTATTTATTGTTGCCTATATATGCTCTTCATTTGAAGTGTCTTCTGCATGCAGTGTGCTAATCCTTGAAGTCTCCAGAAGAAGCCCTAGCCTGGCGAAACACGTAGAGAAAAAAATGAAATCTACTGCATGGTTATTGTACACATTCACTTCAATGTTGATGATAAAATGGTTTTTAGCTTTTGTAATACATTTTTAATGATTTTTACGGAAAAACTTTTTGAAAAAAATATTTTTGTCATTGCACCATCAAAATCCCATTGTTTCTATTTTTGTCTTTATGATGAATACATTTGTTTTTCTATATATTTTTTTGGATATGTATTATAGCAAAAAGGAAAAAAATATTGTTTTTTTTTTCAAAATTGTTGGTCTTCTTTTGTTTATAGCGCAAAAAATGAAAACTACAGAGGTGATCAAATGCCGCCAAAAGAAAGCTCTATTTGTGGGGAAAAAAGGGCGTCAATTTTGTTTGGGTACAACGTCGCATGACCGCACAATTGTCAGTTAAAGCAGCGCAGTGCCGAATCGCAAAAAGTGCTCTGGTCAGGAAGGGGGTGAATTCTTCTGGGTTGAAGTGGTTAAAAAAACTAAACGTGGCTAAGCAGCTAAGCATGACATGCAAACGCGGCTAAACGGATGTTTTTAAATGTCAGTTTCTATCTGTCAAGTTGAGTCGTTCAGGGGAGCTTGAAAAACGTCCCGTGTACAAGTAGTGTGCATGGACACATAGGATAACACTATTTAGCTTCTAGGAGCAGACAAAAATGCTAGAGTGCATGGAGCCTCAAGTCCTATTAGTTTTTATTTTTGTGATTTTTTTTTGTAATAAATCTTTTTATTGTTTTAAACAAAAGACAAAACAATAACAAAAACCAGGGAAGCCTTTAAAGTAGAACTATGGGCAAAACTTTTTTTTAAATTTTGGATAGAGTAAGGGAGGGTTATATTCGCTGTCAGATTTTTTTTCGCCATCTCTGTCCCATTGCGGAGATTTCCCTTCACTTCCTGTCCCATAGCCAAACAGGAAGTGAGAGGATATCTCTGCAAATTAAAAGGAATTTATTGGGGACCCCCAGCTTACCAGAACTAGTGTCCCCATTGGAAGATTTCTCGTCTATTTCTTTTTCGGGGGACAACCCAAAAATTGGGGTTTTCTTTTTACTTTCATATTCAATGATAATGGTAAACTGGACAAATAGAGAGGGTGAATCTCTGTAACAGGGGGCACAGGCAGCAATAAAAACTGACAGGGGTTCTAATCCCTCTCCACTCTGTCCAAAACTAAAAAAAAGTATATACGATGCCAATTTTGGACGGGAATTTTTGTTCAATGGCCTGTTGTCCGAAATTCTTACCGTTAACACGCTCAGCCCCATTACAGCGCCAACACATTGGTGAAACATCAGGGTTCAGGCAATGTACTTCTTTTAGGGATTTGATGTATTTTTCAGTGTCTTGCAATCAAGGATGTGGTGACAGTAAAAGCTTTGGAGATTATGCTCTTATATACAGGTATACCAGAGGAACATTGTGTTGTGAACTTCACAGATAAAGTTCTAGTATACATATATTGTATATTAGAGGAACATAAGGATCCTTTCACACAAGTGGAGCCTGTTTTGACGGGCTCTGCTGCTCAGCGGGGATCCATTCATTGATCCCCGCTGAGCCGACGGATGACAGGACCTTCTCTGCACTCCATGCAGAAACTGACCTGTCACAGCTCCATTCTCCTCTATGGAGGATCGGATGAACATGGACCGTCTGTCCGCGTTCATCTGATCCGACCTGCCAGGCGGATGGAAAATAGGGTTTCCATCTGTTTGTTTTTGGCGGAACAGAGCGGATTGGGTGTCAGCGGACATGTCACCACTGACATCTGTCGCTCCGTAGAGGACAATGGAGCGTCCGTTTGGGTCCGCCTGAAAAACTGACAGGCGCACCTGAACGATCCGCTCGCGTGAAAGGACCCTAACACAGTGGACCGCATATCATGCTGTAATATACAGATATACCAGAGTTACATTGTACACTGGGCTGGAGGACACATGCTCTAATATACAAAACTAAAAGAGGGACATAAAATACTGGGCTGCAGAGCTTATGCTCTAATGTACAGATATAACAGAGGGATGCTATACATTCAACAGCAAACGCTTACCCCCTTTACACATATAAGAGAGGGACATTGTCCACTGGACTGCAGAGCTTATGCTCTGATAGAAGGGCACTGAACAATGTTCTGGAGACAGGAGGTCAGGCAGATATACTGTATGATCTAATATACAGTTAAAGTGGTTGGGGTAAGGTGACCAGATTTTTAAAATGAGATCTGGGGACATTTCTTCTTTTATTTGCAGGTCGCAAAAGGGAAGAAATCTGCGCCCCCCTAATCTGCAGACTTTTAGCACTCCCTGAGTCCCTTCAACTAGTACAGTAATACTGACTAGGGATGCACCCATACCGGTATCGGGTATCGGTGCCGATACTAGAATTTTTGCGAGTATCGGTACTCGCGAAAATGCTCCCAATCCCGGAAATTGATACAGAGCGTGGCCGAGCCGTTCATGTGAGCAGACATGCTCCACATCAGCTCTGCATTATCCTGCAAATACCTCCTGACGTGGGGCCGAACAGCCAAGGGGACAAAACAGCGGGAGGACACCACACAGGCCATGCGGGCAACTCAACATTGTGGCTCCCCACCGACACAGCGCACCGGGAAGAGCAGCCAGACTCCCTCTGCGGCTCAGCCAGAAGTGGAACACCTGCTGACAGTTTCTCCTGGGATCACAGTCAGTAAGCCCCCCCCGTCATCGCACGAGGTCTCTCTGAAATTGAAGTCTTCCATAGAGGTAAGGTAACCCCCTCCCTGTCCTCCCAACCACCTGGCTGCTCCCCCTGTCCTCCCCTCCACATGGCTACTCTCCCTGTCCTCCCCTCCATTTGGCTGCTCCCCCTGTCCTCCCCTCCACCTGGCTGCTCTCCCTTTCCTCCCCTTCATTTGGCTGCTCTCCCTGTCCTCCCCTCTGTTTGGCTGCTCCCCCTGTCCTCCCCTCCACCTGGCTGCTCTCCCTGTCCTCCCCTCCATTTGGCTGCTCCCCCTGTTCTCCCATCCACCTGTCTGCTCCCCCCCTGTCCTCCCTGTACCAGGCCTGCAGTCTCTGGCTGTCTCCTGTACCAGGCCTGCAGTCTCTGGCTGTCTCCTGTACCATGCCTGCCTGTTGCCACCTCCTTCCCTCCACCAGCTGTCACCTTTGCCCTCAACTCTCCCACCCCACAATCCCTATTTCACCCCACCCTCAACTAACCTGCCCTAACTTACCCCTCTACTCACCCCCTGCAACCGTGCCCTCACCCAGCTCCCTAATAACCCCCCCAAACCACCCCCCTACCTACGCGGTAGGTATCGGTAATCGGTATCGGCGACTACCAAAGGTAAAGTATCGGTACTCGTACTCGGTGGCAAAAAAATGGTACCCTAGTACTGACCAACCTGGTTCCTACAAAGACCTACCTGACCACTGCACTAACCACTGTAGCATGCCGCGGCAAAATATGGAAGTGGCTTGAATTACGCTAAATGTTGGGCGTGGCTTAAAGGGGTGTGGTTTAATAGAGTCTGAGATTACTTCGTGCAGAATACAGTAATGTTAAATAGGGAATGTACAGTGTGGAGTGTATGGGGGTGGGTAGTATGTTCAGGAGAGGAGTGTGGAGTGTATGGAGGTGGGTATAATGTGCAGGAGAGGAATGCGGAGTGTGTGGAGGGGAGTGTATGAATGTGGGTAGTATGTGAAGGAGAGGCGTGCGGAGTGTATGGAGGTGGGTATAATGTGCAGGAGAGGAATGCATAGTGTATGGAGCGAAGTGTATGTAGGTGGGTAGTATGTGCAGGAGAGGAGTATGGAGTGTATGGAGGTGGATAGTATGTGCAGAGGAAGAGTGTGGAGTGTATGGAGGTGGGTAGTATGTGCAGGAGAGGAGTGCGCAGTGTATGGCGGTGGGTAGTATGTGCAGGAGAGGGTTGTGGAGTGTATGGAGGTGGGTAGTATGTTCAGTAGAGGAGTGTGGAGTGTATGGAGGTGGGTAGTACAGTCCCTTGCAAAAGTATTCGGCCCCCTTGAACTTTGCGACCTTTTGCCACATTTCAGGCTTCAAACATAAAGATATAAAACTGTAATTTTTTGTGAAGAATCAACAACAAGTGGGACACAATCATGAAGTGGAACGAAATTTATTGGATATTTCAAACTTTTTTAACAAATAAAAAACTGAAAAACTGGGCATGCAAAATTATTTAGCCCCCTTAAGTTAATACTTTGTAGCGCCACCTTTTGCTGCGATTACAGCTGTAAGTCGCTTGGGGAAGTCTCTATCAGTTTTGCACATCGAGAGACTGAAATTTTTGCCCATTCCTTCTTGCAAAACAGCTCGAGCTCAGTGAGGTTGGATGGAGAGCGTTTGTGAACAGCAGTTTTCAGTTCTTTCCACAGATTCTCGATTGGATTCAGGTCTGGACTTTGACTTGGCCATTCTAACACCTGGATATGTTTATTTGTGAACCATTCCATTGTAGATTTTGCTTTATGTTTTGGATCATTGTCTTGTTGGAAGACAAATCTCCATCCCAGTCTCAGGTCTTTTGCAGACTCCATCAGGTTTCCTTCCAGAATGGTCCTGTATTTGGCTCCATCCATCTTCCCATCAATTTTAACCATCTTCCCTGTCCCTGCTGAAGAAAAGCAGGCCCAAACCATGATGCTGCCACCACCATGTTTCACAGTGGGGATGGTGTGTTCAGGGTGATGAGCTGTGTTGCTTTTATGCCAAACATAACGTTTTGCATTGTTGCCAAAAAGTTTGATTTTCGTTTCATCTGACCAGAGCACCTTCTTCCACATGTTTGGTGTGTCTCCCAGGTGGCTTGTGGCAAACTTTAAATTACACTTTTTATGGATATCTTTAAGAAATGGCTTTCTTCTTGCCACTCTTCCATAAAGGGCAGATTTGTGCAGTATACGACTGATTGTTGTCCTATGGACAGAGTCTCCCACCTCAGCTGTAGATCTCTGCAGTTCATCCAGAGTGATCATGGGCCTCTTGGCTGCATCTCTGATCAGTCTTCTCCTTGTATGAGCTAAAAGTTTAGAGGGACGGCCAGGTCTTGGTAGATTTGCAGTGGTCTGATACTCCTTCCATTTCAATATTATAGCTTGAACAGTGCTCCTTGGGATGTTTAAAGCTTGGGAAATCGTTTTGTATCCAAATCCGGCTTTAAACTTCTCCACAACAGTATCTCGGACCTGCCTGGCGTGTTCCTTGTTCTTCATGATGCTCTCTGCGCTTTAAACGAATTAGAGAAAATTATGAATAGGTGGGGTGCTCCAGCCTAAGAGATCTGGTCAGGATCTGCAATAGACAAATAGGTATATACTTGGGGGGCACACCCTAATAGTGTATCACATTAGAGATGGTGCTGCTATAAGACCACCAAACAAAAAGACATATTACAGCACACACATGCAATAATGACAATAAAACCTGCAAGGCTCTAATTAGTGCCCACATGAGACATAGGAAGAGTTCTCTAGATCTCCCATTAGGATGAGTGTATTGCTCCCATGGTTATGAGACAGAATCTCCCATTCTATGGTAGTGTAGGACCCACTAAGACGGGGGCCTGTGAAGTAGGAGTGGGCTAAGCACTCTATGGCCATATAGTGCAAGGGACTCCCCATATTTTGGTTGAAGATGTCCAGGTACTTTTAAATATCCTTTTAAATAGCCTTGCAGGTTTTTTTGTCATTATTGCATTTGTGCGCTGTAATATGTCATTTTGTTTGGTGGTCTTATAGCAGCACCATCTCTAATGTGATACACTATTAGGGTGTGTCCCCCAAGTTTATACCTATTTGTCAATCAGGAAGCTGTATTGATGGCAATATTGTGAGCAAACTCTGCCCAAGGTAAGAGGTCTGACCAGTTGTTATGGTGGTCAGAAATGTAGCAACATAGAAACTGCTCCAAGGTTTGATTGGCTTGTTCTGCAGCCCCATTGGACTGCTGGTGATTAGAGTTGAGCGAACCCGGACTATAAAGTTCGGGTCCGTACCGAACTTTGGGGTGTCCGGGACCCAGACCCGGACCCGGACTTTTCAAAAAAAGTCCGGGTTCGGGTCCGGTGTTCTGGTAATTTTAATGAAAACCAGGGCCTGTGGGGTTTCAAGCCATGCCTGGGCTTGAAATATCAGGCCCAAGCGAGTTGAGATTAGTGGTCGTCAGGTTACCCCGACGTCTTGTTCGGTTAGTTTGGAACCTCGTCAAAGATACAACGATGTAAAGACTGGTGGTATTGTTGACCAGTCTGGAGAATGGAACCCGTCTCAAACGAGTGTTATAACGGTAGTTATGTCGAAGGACTAACTGTTTATCCATATTTGAACCCCCTGTGTGGGATTATCACATAGTGTAATCTCTACCACGACGATATTCTGGTGGTTTGTTTTACTGTATAATGTCGCGTGTTTACGTT
>BLSH010171324.1:1988115-2010075 GCA_018402905.1 Glandirana rugosa
CGGGGGGGGGGGGCGCCGCGAGCCCCTATCTGATGCTCTGTATGCCCTATCTGATGCCCTGTATGCCCTATCTGATGCCCTGTATGCCCTATCTGATGCCCTGTATGCCCTATCTGATGCACTGTATGCTCTATCTGTTGCCCCGTATGACCTATCTGATGCCTTGTATGCCTTATCTGATGCCCTGTATGCCCTATCGGATGCTCTGTATGCCCTATCCAATGCTCTGTATGCCCTATCTGATGCCCTGTATGCCCTAACTGATGCTCTGTATGCCCTATCTGATGCCCTGTATGCCCTATCTGATGCACGGTATGCCCTATCTGATACCCTGTATGCCCTATCTGGTGCCCTGTATGCCCTATCTGGTGCTCTGCATACCCTATGTGGTGCCCTGTATGCCCTATCTGGTGCCCTGTATGCCCTATCTGGTGCTCTGTATGCCCTATCTGGTACTCTGTATACCCTATAATGGGGCTTTGTATACTGCTATATGGTGACTCTGTATACTGCTATCTGTTGATGCTGTATACCCTATCTGGTGATGCTGGGCTGTATACTCCTGACAAAAGGGGTGGAAACTGTAAGGGGTGGGGCTTATGATAAGTGGGAGGGGTCAAAAAGGAATTGTGGGGTCTGGCGCCCCCCCATCCTAAAATTTCACCAGCCGCCACTGGGTGCAGGCCTGAATTTTTTCATCTGAGCTGGGGAGTGGCTCAGGGAGTGACTGAAGATAGAAGGAAGGAACACCCCTTTGGGTTTCCTCCCCTTTTTGAGCAGAGAAGGCTCTGGAAAGGAGGATGGATGAGGAGGTTTCACTTCCTGATGTATGACAAGGAGCCCTGACCAATCTACAGTTTGGATTGGCAGGGGGCAGGCCTCATTAAATAAAGCAGTCTGCCAGCAGGGGGGAGGAGAAGTCAGGGTGGAATTGGTGAAGATGTAGCAGAGGTGCTGTGGAGGCCTCATCTGGGAGGGAGCCCCCAGTCTGGGGGGGGGGGTGACCTTGAGGCCTGGAGACTCATATGCAGCCAGGAGTGGAGTTTGATTCCTGCACAAGGGAGTAGAACAGCAGAGGTGCTACTGAGGACACTTTAAAGTATTCACTGGAGTCAGTGAATGGCAGACCCTGGGAGTTAGAGGAAAGGCTGGAGCAGGCTGGGAGAGGAATAGTGGACAGTCTGTGGAGGTCTTGGGAGCCAGTCAGGGAAAGGAGTGTCACTGGGAGGAAAGCAGGTCAGTGTGACCTGGAAGAGGGATGGGTTGGAAGTTGTAGTCCATCAAGGCTCAGCTAGCACCAATGTACTAAGCTACACTTTGAGGGGTCTTTGACCCTGGCCTGTAACGGGTGGTCCGGAGGTCCTGAATGCATTAAGATAAAATCCTTCTGCCTTTACAACCACTTTAAGGTGCCATATAGGGATGGTTTTACCTCAACTGACCTAATACTGCAGGAATGTCATTACGAACCGACCAACTGACCAAGCCCCTTCAGGAATATGTGCTATCATTTTAACCACTTCAATACTGGACACTTTTACCCCCTTCCTGCCCAGGCCAATATTCAGCTTTCAGAGCTGTTGCACTTTGAATGACAATTTCGCGGCCATGCATTGCTGTACCCAAGCTACATTTTTATCATTTTGTTCACACAGATAGAGCTTTCTTTTGGTGGTAATTAATCACCACTGGGTGTTTATTTTTTGCTAAATAAACTAAAAAAGTCCAAAAATTTTGAACAAAAAAAACACGTTTTTCTTTGTTTCTGTTATCATATTTTTCAAATAAATATTCTTTCTTCATGAATGTAGGCCAAAATGTATTCTGCTACATTATAACTATATATATTTTTCCTTTTTTTACGATTTTTTTTGAGCACACTTTGACCAGAGTAATATAATGTTACCATAGTGTAACACTGTACTACTCTGGGGAAGTGATCAATGTTTATTTTTTATACATTATGTTTGCATATAGCAATGAAGTTGTGCCCTTACATTTACTTTACTCTAACGTCAAGTCCCTGTGAGTTACAGTCTGGTTTTAACTACTTTCATTATCCAACAATGAGTCATGGGAAGATGCAAGAGTGGTTACGTGTAAAATGTCACTAGTACAGGTCTGATGTTACACCAGACTGAGCGTGTAAAAGAGTCTAAACCTCTATTAACCTACACCGAGTATACTTCATACAAACATCTTCTACTATTACTACACTAAACAGAATGAAACTGAAATGCTATAATACTTATTGTGGACCTATCAGTAACATGGCAAAACTGATACTATACATCGGGGGTCCTCAACCACCGGGCCGTGGCCTCTCTGCAGCCGGGCCACGAGTGCGGTGGGCCGGCGAGCCAGTGGGTGGGCGAGCAGACAGATGACATCTCTCATCGCCCGCCCTACATCACCACAGCTCCGCCCTTACTGTGCAGCAGCGGGCAGCTGAGAGAAAACATCATCTCTCATTGCCCGTCCTCACTCTGGGAACCAGCCAATGTACATGTGCCAGTTTCACACTCGGTGCCAGAAGCCTCTTTCTCTGCTGTCACTGTTGCCTGCCACCAAATTGCCTTTACATTTAAAAAGTGACAAGTTGCATCTGGTATTTTTGGTGGCAGGCAATAGTGGGAAGCTTTAGCTGGTGGCAGGATAGTGGTAATCCGCATCTGGCAGCAGGTGATGTGGCAAATGACAATCCACATTTGGTGGCAGGCAACGTGGCAAGTGACAATCTGCATCTGGTGGCAGGTGATGTGGCAAGTGACAATCCACATTTGGAGGCAGACTATGTGGCCAGTGACAATCCGCATCTGGTGGCAGGCGATTTCGTAAGTGACAATCCGCATCTGGTGGCAGGCGACGTGGCAAGTGACAAGCTTCATCTTGTGACAGGTGAGGTGGCAAGTGGCAATCCACATCTGGTGGCAGGCAACGAGGCAAGTGACACGCTGCATCTGGTGGTAGGTGACGTGGCAAGTGACAAGCTTCATATGGTGGCAGGTGACATGGCAAGTGACAATCCGCATCTGGTGGCAGGCGACGTGGCAAGTGACAATCCGCATTTGTTGGCAGGCAGCGTGACAAGTGACAATCCGCATCTGGTGGCAGGCAATGTGGCAAGTGACATGGCAAGTGACAATCTGCATCTGGTGGCAGGTGATGTGGCGCGTAACAAGCTGCATCTGGTGGCAGATGACATGACAAGCGACAGGCTGCATCTGGTGGCAGGCAACATGGCAAGTGACAAGCTGCATCTGGTGGCAGGTGATGTGGCAAGTGACAAGCTGCATTATTGGCAGACGACATGGCAAGTGACAAGCTGCATCTGGTGGCAGTTGACATGACAAGTGACGAGTTGCATCTGGTGGCAGGTGACGTGGCAAGTAACAAGCTGCATCTGAAGGCAGGTGATGTCACAAGTGACAAGCTGCATCTGTTGACAGACGATGTGGCAAGTGACAATCCACATTTTGTGGCAGGCAACCTGGCAAGTGACAAGCTGCATCTGGTGGCAGGTGACATGACAAGCGACAGGCTGCATCTGGTGGCAGGCAACATGGCAAGTGACAAGCTGCATCTGGTGGCAGGTGATGTGGCAAGTGACAAGCTGCATTATTGGCAGACGACATGGCAAGTGACAAGCTGCATCTGCTGGCAGTTGACATGACAAGTGACGAGTTGCATCTGGTGGCAGGTGACGTGGCAAGTAACAAGCTGCATCTGAAGGCAGGTGATGTCACAAGTGACAAGCTGCATCTGTTGACAGACGATGTGGCAAGTGACAATCCACATTTTGTGGCAGGCAACCTGGCAAGTGACAAGCTGCATCTGGTGGCAGGTGACATGACAAGCGACAGGCTGCATCTGGTGGCAGGCAACATGGCAAGTGACAAGCTGCATCTGGTGGCAGGTGATGTGGCAAGTGACAAGCTGCATTATTGGCAGACGACATGGCAAGTGACAAGCTGCATCTGCTGGCAGTTGACATGACAAGTGACGAGTTGCATCTGGTGGCAGGTGACGTGGCAAGTAACAAGCTGCATCTGAAGGCAGGTGATGTCACAAGTGACAAGCTGCATCTGTTGACAGACGATGTGGCAAGTGACAATCCACATTTTGTGGCAGGCAACCTGGCAAGTGACAAGCTGCATCTGGTGGCAGATGATGTGGCAAGTGACAAGCTGCGTCTTGTGGCAGGCGACGTGGCAAGTGACAAGCTGCATCTGGTGGGAGGCGACGTGGCAAGTGACAATCCACATCTGGTAGCAGGCAACGTGGCAAGTGACAATCCGCATCTGGCGGCAGGCAACGTGGCAAGTGACGCGCTGCATCTGGTGACAAGTGACACGCTCACGGATCCCACTGATTCTGCATTATGGTGAGTTGAATTATTTCATTTTATATTACAATATAATAATAGAAATAATGCACCTCAATCATTCTGACACCATACCAGCCATGGTGCCGTGATGATGGAAGCACCAACACCAGCCATTGACAAATTACTCGCAAAAAACCGCATTCCCCCTTCCCCCAGAATTATTGGTACATCAACATATAAAAAGAAGAGACATGGCCAATTAGGCTACTATTACACCAACTGTGAAATGTATGAAAATATGATGAATCTTCCTCCACCCGACACATTTCAGAGAGTTTGCGTCTCCTTCATCAGGGCTATGAGGAGTATCATATAGTCAATCAAGTGGTGTTGTATGTAGACATGCCAGGGTATATACAGGGTACCCTGCTTGGAATCTGGGCCTGAGGACAGGACATTTATGGCTCCCTAAGGCCTCAGTGCTACCTGCTCCCTCCATATAGGTGGTGTTCTCTCCTCGTCTATAAAAAAGTGCAGCGCTTATCAAAGACACTAATAGAAATAAATTGATTGAAATATCATTAACAATAAGCATCAGGTGAGAAGTCCATATATAAATAATCACTTAAAATGTATTAATAGGTTAATAAAAAAAACACTGAAAATAGTCCATAATGTCCAAGAAGCACATAAAAAGTATCCTTCCATGCACAGAACTGGATTAATGTGACACCATGCGAAGGAAGAAAAGGAATAATTTCACCCGCACACTGACAGTGAATCCACCACCGCTGGAAGAATGGAGGCTTACCAGAGCCTGTTGGCTTCCAAACTAATGGAGAGCCTAAAACAGCATGTAGGGAATGCAGATCACTTCCCCAGGTAGATCAGATGGAACTCTCAGCACCATAAGCCCATATGGATCCCAGTCAGATTTTCCTCAGGAAAATGTTTAAACATAGAGACCATAGGGTAATCCAGTTTATATGAAAATTTATTAAACAGGAATAGGAATTCCAAGCGAGACAAACGGCCGTAGGAGCTCGTAATACATTTTAAGTGATTATTTACATATGGACTTCTCACCTGATGCTTATTGTTAATGTTAATGATAGATCAATCAATTTATTTCTATTAGTGTCTTTACTTGTACTGAGGGGTGATTTATCTATTAGCCTGTGCTAGCTGCTATCCTTTCTATGATCTGTGTAATTTTATTGTCATCTTTTAGCGCAGATATAACTTGGATTTTACTCTCCTCTGCTTTGCCTCTGAAACCTAATGATATTACACAATATAATATGATGGGAAAGAGTACAGATTCTTTCAAACTTAGTTTTTAACTGAAACATGGCATGTCTACATACAACACCACTTGATTGACTATATGATACTCCTCATATCCCTGATGAAGGAGACATGAACTCTCTGAAACGCGTTGGGTGGAGGAAGATTCATCATATTTTCATACATTTCACAGTTGGTGTAATAGTAGCCTAGTTAGCCATGCCTCTTCTTTTTATAGTTGATGCACCAATTAATTCTGTTTTTACGCATTTCACTTCTCATATATATTTCTGTAATTCAAGTGCCTTAAAAGTCCCAAAAATATATGCTGTTTCCCTTTAGTGTTTAGCCTGGACACTGTGTCATCATTTCCTGAATGCAGAGCAAGCAGAGACCACAGCTGAGAGCAAGGGATCTAGGGATATGTGGTCCGAGGAGCCAGGATTTGCATTGGAGACTGCTGCTGACTACAAGTTCCAGCCGGCTGGGAGAGAGTTTTCCTCTTGAGACCACTACCTTCAGCTCCAGGGAATGTGAGCAGGTGCCACAGCCTAGATGACGTGGAGAGTCTCTGGTGAGTGAGAGAGCAGATCCACCATTGCCTGCTTCCTGTCGCCGAGTGAGTGCCTGTGGTCACTCTTATCATCACCGGTACAGTTACAGCAGAATCCCAGCTTGGCTAGGTGCACGGCCAGGCACCCTTCACTGGTTGCAGATTCTTCATAAGCCTGTTCCGGGACATCCTATTCCCTTGAGCCTTGGTATCATCAGGATTGGTGAGCGGGCAGAGGCCCAACCTGTGCACAACCTCCAAAGACACTGCATGCAGACACCTTTATCCTATCGCTTTACATTAAAGTCTCAAAAAGGAAACACTTTGCGCATCTTATTTTCTGTTGCTGGTCGCCATTGCACAAAAATCCTTCTGGGCCCTTGTTGAGTTAGCTGAAGAGACTGATCATCTACATCACAAGGCTCCTCCACTCTTCTCTTCTGCCCCCCACTTAAAGGACTCAAAATCTGCACACATTAAGGGGAACTCCACTCAGAGATTAATTATTGCATTTCCTGTAATTTGTTGTTTTATAATGGTGCCAAAAACTTGTTGGGCTCCTGGCATCAAGATTTGAAGGGAACAGTCTGACATAAAAGGTCATTCTCTTCTCTTTTATGCCTGGGGTCATGGGTTCTTTCAGGACCTACTGGTTACTACTGTTGGCTCATTGTGATTTTCTTAGCATTGCATACCCTTTGCACATTTACCAAGAGTAAGAGTTCAACAGGGCAACCTATGGGGTCAGTCATCTTCTAACGGCCCTCATAAGGGTGGCGCTACATATCTATTTTTTTTTTTCTTTGAACCCTCTACCCATCTACAACAGTTTACTTTGGATGCATGGTAATAAATCAACATATCTTCTTCCAAATAAACCAAGCCCGGTTCTTCTAACCTTTCATTATACATGAGACAACCCATCCCTTTTAATAAGTTAGTTGTCAAATAAATTAGGCATAATATCCGGGCTCTTGGAAATTGTCTTCAAAACAATGCTATTAGGCATCCGTGGATTAAATGTTAAAGGCCAATTCCAATTGTTATAATAGGTACAGCTATGAGGAGCTCAGCTATGAGGAAAGATTAGAGGAACTGAATTTATTATCTCTTGAGAAGAGGAGATTAAGGGGGATATGATCAACATGTACAAGTATATAAGGGGTCCATATAGTGAACTTGGTGTGGAGTTATTTACTTTAAGGTCATCACAGAGGACAAGGGGGCACTCTTTACGTCTAGAGGAAAATAGATTTAATCTCCAAATACGGAAAGGTTTCTTCACAGTAAGAGCTGTGGAAATGTGGAATAGACTCCCTCAAGAATTGGTTCTCAGTAGATTTTTTAAAGAAAGGCCTGGATTCTTTCCTAGTTACACATAATATAATTAGATACTAACAATTATAGGTAAATTTGATCCAGGGAATATCTGATTGCCTCTTTGGAGATCAAGAAGGAATTTATCCCCCGATGGAGTAAATTGGATCATGCTTTGTTTTTTTTGGTCTTTTTTCTGCCTTACTCTGGATCAACTGTGGGTATAGTATTGTATATATAGGATTGTATGTGTGTGTGTGTGTGTGTGTATATATACTATATTGTCAAAAGTATTGGTACATCTGCCTTTACACACACATGAAATTTAATGGCATCCCAGTCTTAGTCTGTAGGGTTCAATATTGAGTTGGCCCACCCTTTGCAGCTATAACAGCTTCAATTCTTCTGGGAAGGCTGTCCAAAAGGTTTAGGAGTGTCTATGGGAATGTTTGACCATTCTTCCAGAAGCACATATGTGTGGTCAGGTATTCTATTAAGTTGAGGTCAGGACTCTGTGCGGGCCAGTCAAGTTCCTCCACCCCAAACTCGCTCATCCATGTCTTTATGGACCTTGCTTTGTGCACTGGTCCATATAATTTGGTGGAGGGGGGATTATGGTGTGGGGTTGTTTTTCAGGGGTTGGCCCTTTAGTTACATTGAAGGGAACTCTTAATGCATCAGCATACCAAGATATTTGGACAATTTCATGCTCCCAACTTTGTAGGAACCGTTTAAGGATGGTCCCTTCCTGTTCTAACATGACTGGGCACCAGAGCACAAAGCAAAGTCCATAAAGACATGGGTGAGCGAGTTTGGGGTGGAGGAACCTGACTGGTCTGCACAGAGTCCTGAGTCTGCAAGCCAGGCCTTCTTGTCCACATCAGTGCCTGACCTCACAAATGCGTTTCTGGAAGAATGGTCAAACATTCCCATAGAAACTCCTAAACCTTGTGAACAGCCTTCGCAGAAGAGTTGAAGCTGTTATAGCTGCAAAAGGTGTGCCAACTCAATATTTAACCCTACGGACTAAGACTGGGATGCCATTAAAGTTCATGTGCGTGTAAAGTAGGCGTCCCAATACTTCTGACAATATAGTGTGTGTGTGTGTGTGTGTGTGTGTATATATATTTGTTTTTTTTTTGCTTCTATTGGTTGAACTAGATGGACCTATTTCTTTTTTCAGCCAGACTATGTAACTATATACAGGAGTCACCTATTGGCTTCTCATGTCTTTCAGTGACTGCAGTGCTAAGACTTCTTGTAGCAGTTTTTTCACCAATCCAGGCCAATACCATCCTACAGATTACAGAGATTCCACATATCGGCTTCTAATCTAACCCCATTTTTTCCTTGGCAATATAAACTGCCCATGGAAGACGGACCCATTTAGGGAAAATTAATAGAGTTTGGGTAAATTACATTACATTTTTTGGTGTTTATAGATTATTAGTGTTTTCTACCTGTTTTTACTACCTATATAAAATCCCTTTACCCCTTAAAGAGGTCCCATCAAGCCTTTAAAATATGTAAAATGGCAGCTCCCTGCAAGAGAAGACACGGCCTACCAATCTCTGCTATAGAATGTGTATCCAACCTGCTCTTCATTCCAGTGCTGCAGCTTCCATCAGTGACTTCTGTTTTTGACACTTTCAGGAGAGTCGGACACCTGTATTCCCCACAGCACTTAGTGACTCCATCTTACAACATTGTTTCAAATGCCACTTTAGGCTCGGTTCACACTGCTGTGGCTGCAAAGTTGAATGACTTTGTCTGCGACTTCCTTCTGACTTGAATGCTATTTAGGAGCCTGTACAAGGCTTGAAATTGCCCCAATTTGGACCAAGGTAGTGCATAAACCTTTTCTAAAGTTGGAGCAACTTATGTAGTATGAGTTAAGGATATTTTCATGGAAAAACATTACATTTGCCATGTCATGCAACTTAGGGTCTCACAAGTCAGATCCCATGTGAATTGAGCCTTATACACTGGCATACCTCCTTAGACCCGACAGTATGGTCACCTGCTGACTTGGCACTATCTACAGGCAGCTTAACTGATTTAATGAGGCACAGAAGTTAAAGTGGTTGTAAAGGCAGAAGATTTTTTATCTTAGTGTATTCTATGCATTAAGATAAAAGGTTTCTGTGTGCATCAGCCCCCCTAATACTTACCTGAGCCCCATCTCGAACCAGGGATGTTGCTCGAGAGACTCGGCTGCCCAGGACTGTCCCTCATTGGCTGAGACAGCTGCTGTCAATCAAAGTCAGTGAGCCAATGAGGAGAGAGAGGGGACAGGGCATGGCCATGGCTCCATGTCTGAATGGACACAGGGAGCTGCGGCTCGGCTCAGGTGCCCCCATAGCAAGCTGCTGGCTGTGGGGGCAGTCAACAAAAGGGAGGGGCCTGGGAAGAGGAGGATCCCGATTTCTCTGTCCAAAACCAACTGCACAGAGCAGGTAAGTATAACATGTTTGTTATTTTTAACAAAAAACTTTAGTATCACTTTAAATCCAACACAATTTTATTTCAATTGATTGCCGTAGAAGGAACATTCTTCCATTCCTCCAAAGTCTAAGAAGGTGATGACTTTCCTTAGGCCTGTCTCTGGACTAAACTAGCTAGCACTAAACAGGAGGGGGAGGACAGACGGCGATACCAAAATCACATTAGTAAACAAGTTGGTGTCGGCCAGAAACTGCCACTAGATGTCAGCATACTAATGAACAATAATAATCAGATGCATTTCAATACAACATAGAAAAGGTACATAAAAGTGGGCCAAACACCTACTGTACATCATTGTTGAGTCCTATAGTGACATAGGGTCTCAGAAAATGGAACCAAGGCCTGCAGTGGGGGGGACAAAGTCATCTGACATCCCCATGCCAAAGGCTGCAGCATTTAAACAGAGGGACAATAGGAGAGGTGAATATACTGTCCCTTCTCTTTAAGGGAGCTAAACTTTTCTGTTCTTTTAAACTTGACAGGGTCTCTTTTTTTACAGGTTGCAACCATGGCTCAGTGGGGGTGATTCAAGAAAGTATTTGCATCACTTTTCTGGTGGTATGGTCCAGCGCCTAATTCATGAAAGCCTTGCGACAGATTGTTAAAAGTTCCAACGCATGCAGCGGATTCCCGTTATTTGTGGTCCTTTCACAGTGTGTCACCGGGACTGCGACAAATTGAATAAGAATTCCCGCCGGGTTCATAGGTAAGCAAGCTGGAGGTAATTAGGACCAACTCTAATGTGGCCTACAAGGACAGACCAGTGCTCAGAGTTAGGCCACTGTGTAGTAATGAGCAGAGCATGTTTGTGCTGGGAAGCTATCATTAATGTGGCAGCTTCCCAATCGGGGCTTGTTGGTTGCTAGCAACCAATTACACTTCCTGGCCCCAGTTATCTGCCACCTGGAAGATTCCTTCGCCAATGGATGAATGTCAACAAAGTGGTTGGGGATGCTGCCTGATGTCATTAACCGAGTATTGCAATGGTTATATTTTGTAAATGACATCATCCAGCATCCCCGCCCATTTGGTTACATTAAAGGGCAGCCCGAGAATGGCACCACTGTGGCTGAATGTAAACAGAGGGCAATGTCCATCAGCTGGCGTTGTTAACCAAATATGGGAATGGCCATATATAGTCAATGACATTAGCCAGCATCCCCGTCTCTTTGTTTATATGTTGCTATCATCCTGGGAATTACCTGGCTAGCAGCTGAATGGAGCCAGGAATGCAACGGCCATATTATGTCAATGATATTACAAAGCATCCCTGCCCCTCTGTTTGCATTTAGCTGTCAGCCTGGGAGTCTTCTGGCCAGCAGCTGAATGGAGCCAGGGATGCAATAACCTTATTTAGTCAATGACATCAGCCAGCATCACCCCTCCTTTATTTATATGTAGCTGTCAGCCTGGGAATTTCCTGGCTAGAAGCTGAATGGAGCCAGGGATGCAATGCCCATAGTCAGTGACATCAGCTAGTATCCCTGCCCCTTTGTTTATATGTAGCTGTCAGCTTTGAAACATCCCAGGCGGCATGCAGAATGTGAGCAAAGGGTCCAGGGATTCCGGCTGATGTCCTTAACTGAATATAGCAATGGCCATATTTAGTCAGTGACATTAGCCAGCATCCCTGCCCCTTTGTTTGCATTTAGCTGTCAGCCTGGTTGGGAATTTCCTGGCCAGCAGCTGAATGGAGCCAGAGATGCATCCTTAGATCATAGTAAGCCATAATGCTGTGCATCCTGAAGATGGACTCAGGAAAGTATTCTGCATTATAGACACCCTTGCCTCAGTGCCGCCCCACACCATACCTTCATACAGCTTTTCTCAACCTTTTCAAGACCGGGGAACCCTTGAAATAATTCTTCGGTCTCGGGTAACCCCTGCAAAAAAATTAAAATCTACAACTCGTGATACATTAGTGTGATGGTCAATGGGAAGAATGCTCCTTACACTTGTGGTCATTGGGAAGAATTACCCCCTTACAGATAGCTAAAAAGATCAATGATGTCATTGGGAATTTATCTGAGAGGTAGGAGTTGACCATTGCTCAAGGAACCCCTAGCAACCTCTGGAGGAACCCTAGGGTTCCGCGGAACCCTGGTTGAGAAACCCTGCCTTCATGTGACAAATTCATGTACCCATTTCCGACAGGTCCATAGATCTATTGCAGGCATTGTCATTTGCAGAGGCTTAACACTATTCTAAAGAGTGTATAGGGCACTCTTTATGAATTCTAGATATGTGCACTACCGAAAAATTTGCTTAGTTTAGTTTTCGTTTCATTCGTGTTTTGTTTTCCATTTATTGGATCATTCGTCATATTTGGCATTCGTAACTTGGGATGCATTCATATTTGTTCCGTTCTATTTGTTTAGATGCGGCATTCGTAACTTCGGATGCATTCGTATTCATTACGTTCACTAACAGTAACTTTAGCCAAATTTGAAAGGAATTTCCAATAGAAATGTAAATCTAATCTATCCCAAGTTAGCTACTATGGTCAGAGACCTGAACAGAAGAATTACTGACTATTTTACCTATGATTTGCTTTAAATTATTTTCCAAATTTGGCTCTATGCTTTTTGGTGAATAGATTCTTAATTTCTTAACCACTTCAGCCCCGGAAGGTTTTCCAGCTTTAGGACCAGAGTACTTTTTGCGATTCGGCACTGCGTCGCTTTAACTGACAATTGCGCGGTCGTGCGACGTTGCACCCAAACAAAATTCGCGTCCTTTTTTTCCCACAAATAGAGCTTTCTTTTGGTGGTATTTGATCGCCTCTGCGTCATTTCTTATCGCCGCTATAAACAAAAGAAGAGCGACCATTTTGCAAAAAAACCCAAATTTCTTACTTTTTGCTAAAATTCAAATCCAAAAAATATATAAAAAAACATTTTTTTTCACCGTTTTTGGCCGATTTATATAATTCCTCATATTTGCGATAAAAAAAATTGCAATCGGCGTTTATTGATTGGTTTGCGCAAAAGTGGCCGCGTTTACGGATGATGAGAATTCATTTCTGGGGTTTTTATTTTTTTTTAATTTTTTACTAGTAATGGCGGCGATCTGCGATTTTTATCGGTACTGCGTTATTGGGGCGGACATGTCGGACATTTTTGACACTTTTTTGGGACCAATGACATTTATTCAGCGATCAGAAATTTAAATGTCCACTGATTACTGTATAAATGTCATTGGCAGTGAAGGGGTTAACCTGGGGGGGAGAGCTAGGGGTTAACTGTGTTCCCTGGGTGTGTTCTTACTGTGGGGGGGTTGGGCTAACATGGGCATGAGAGATCTAACTGATCCCAGTGACAGGGATCAGTAGATCTCTCATGCCCCACTGACAGAGCGGGGAACCGCCGTGTTTACATCGGCGGTTCCCCGTTCTTTTCCCTGTAGCCGCTCATCGCGGCTCGCCGGCGGACATAGGGTCCGCCCGAGCCGCGGGCACACTCCTCAAGAGTGCGGCGGGTGCGCGCGCGCACCCCCTGGTGGCTAAAAGCAAATCGCCGTTTATTTACAGCGATTCGCGCAAGGCTCCCCCACTGCCGCCGTAAAAAGACGGCGCGCGGTGGCAAACCGGTTAAAGACCGCCCACCGCACATATAATGTGGCAGGTCGGCTCTATTGCATGAAACTACATACCCCTATGTCATTTCATGCAGTAGATACTGTGGGAACGCGCATTGTGGGAGTGCACGCGTGGGTCCAGCAGAACTCGATGTCCGCCCGCCACCCGTGATTGATCCACAGAGAGGTAGAACTTGGATCTGCCTATGTAAACAAGACGGATCCCCATTCCGACAGGGGTCATCATGGAGATCTGCTGTTCCTAGTGATCAGGAACAGCGATCTCTGTGTTGTCCCAGTGAGCCCACCCCCCACACAGTTAGAACACACCCAGGGAACACAGTTAAAGGAGTTGTAAAGGCAGAAGTTTTTTTTCTTAATGCATTCTATGCATTAAGATAAAAAAACTTTTGTGGGTAGCAGCCTCCCCAGAACCCCCTAATACTTATCCTGAGCCCCTTCTCTCTTCAGCATTGTCCACAATCCCCTCAGCCATCCAGTACACTCCTTCTGATTGGCTGAAACACAGCAGCGGCACGATTGGCTCCCACGGCTGTCAATCAAAGCCTGTCAGCCAATCAGGTGAGAGGGGGCGTGGCCAGGTCGGGGCTCCATGTGTGAATGGATACACGGAGCTCTGACTTGGATTGGGTGCCCCCATAGAGAGCTGCTGGTTGAGGGGGCACTCGATAGGAGGGAGGAGCCAGGAGCTGCAAAGAGGGACCCGAGAAGAGGAGGATCCGGGCTGCTCTGTGCAAAACCAACTGCACAGAGGAAGTAAGTATAACATGTTTGTTATTTTTTTTTTTTAAAAAGCGAGCCTTTACAATCACTTTAACCCCTTGATCGCCCCCTAGTGTTAACCCCTTCCCTGCCAGTGTCATTTATACATTGATCAGTGCATTTTTTTTAGCACTGTTCACTGTAATAATGTCACTGGTCCCCAAAAAGTGTCACTTAGGGTCAGATTTGTCCGCCGCAATGTTGCAGTCCCGCTAAAAATCTCAGCTCGCTGTCATTACCAGTAAAAACAATAAACAAAAAAATAAAAGTCCATAATTCTATTCCTTATTTTGTAGACGCAATAACTTTTGTGCAAAATATAGAATAAATATAGAATATATATCGGCCTAAACTGATGAATACATTTTTTTTTTTTGTATTGGATATTTATTATAGCAGAAAGTAAAAAATATTGTTTTTTTTTCAAAATTGTCGCTCTTTTTTTTGTTTATAGGGCAAAAATAAAAATCACAGAGGTGATCAAATACCACCAAAAAAAAGCTTTATTTGTGGGGGAAAAGGACATCAATTTTGTTTGGGTACAACATCGCACGACCGCGCGATTGTCAGTATCGCACGAAAAATGCCCTGGTCAGGAAGTGGATAAATCCTTCCGGGGCTGAAGGGGTTAATGTTTTAACAAAAAAGTAGCACACTATTTATTACTGGTCATAGAAAACATTTATTATTACATAGACAAAACAAACTGGTGATGTGTATATTTATATATATAAGCCATAGTTACTCTAGCTAAATCATTTTTTTTTTCAAATAAATTATTTCTTCAATTATTTCTTTATATTCAGCGATAATGAATAGTCAGAAAGAACGAAAATACGAAAAATGAAATTATCCAAATGTAATCCATTCGTTAAACTTGTAGGTTGAATCGTTTTTTGTTCCTTCAGATTTTTGTATTTACAGATTTTCACTCTTTCAGGTTTTCGTTCTTTTGCATTTTCCGACGATTCGTTTTCGTATGCATTCTTCAAAAGATTCTTTTTTTCATTCGGATGCTTCCGTATGAATGAATTTCCTCCAAAAACAAATTTGTATAAAGTAAAACCTTGGTTTGAGAGCATTTTGCAAGAAAAGCAAAATTTTTAAATACATTTTGACTTGTTATACAAGCGATGTCTTGATATACGAGTAGCGTCACATCACAACAACCGCATAGACCGTCCTCTGCACCGCCATCAACGTCATCCCTTCCACGCTGCGCCAGTGTTGCCAACCTACCAGATTGAAATTTACTGGCACAACAACCAAAATTTACTGGCATTGACAAAGAAGGGGAGTGTGCTCTGGCATCACCACCATGTACAAGCCTCCATCCCTGATTCATTAGTAAAAGAAAAGAGACGGTCGTGGGACTTTGAATGAGGCTTGCCATGAAATCGCATCAAGTCATATAAGAGTAAAAAATTGAATTTAATCATATTGCATAATGAATACACATTGCATGATCATAGACATGAGGTAAGTTGACAGAAAGATAATTCACACCGAATGCATTACAACATCCGCAAGGACACATACATGAGATCATTTCATCTTTTGAAAAATAATGAATGCATGAAATCAATGATTGCATGGCAACCAAAAATAGTATATGGTTGAAATCTCTTGACGTCTTAGAACACTCGACGTGTTTCGTGGAGCCTGTCCACTCATCAGGAGTAGCGTAAGAGATATCTATAAATATGAATAAATATTATCACTAAATTAAAACGATGGTCAGTAAGAGTATAATGGGGACAAAAAGGCCCCTATACTCACGTGTCAGCTCGTGCCTAAGAGCCCAGCATGGAAAATGGGAGCGCTGTGACCAAAGTCCTTGCCGGGGCTGAGGCAGGATCAACCCCATCCAAGGAAGCTACCCAGGAGGCAGCCATCCAAACCAACACAATCAATTCCATATTAGATCAAAAATGAATGGATCTAAAAAAGTAAATAAACATACCAATGTGCTGTATAAGTGTAGAATTAAATGATGAGTAGTAAGTAGCTTAGAAGATAAACCACATTGGGACCAGGAAAGTCCACCAGGTGATGCGAAAGCATCCACCCAAGTAACAGATTAAGAGTGAAAAGAAAGAATGTGTCGATAAATAAAGATGAATACAGACACCTCTAATGTGATGAAGTGATGAGAAAAGAAAAGGAATGTGAGGGAAAATAGTGAGTACAAACCATAAAAAAACATACCCTAGATTTGTAGGATCAGCATAAGGAGGAGTGAGTATGAGGTGCTTCTCTGGTGCTGGAGATGAAAAAATGGCAGGATGGCTGGAACCCAGGTTTTATACCCAAGACAGGGGAAGGTACCTGCCAACGTCATGCTAGACGCCAAAAACATGTGGAACAAGAAGGGAAGCATCACATCCGGCGCTGAGCGCCGGAAGTGAGTCATAGCCCAGCTGTCCCATGGCTGTCAGGTGAAAAACTCGCTCCCGCTCTGCGGCGCCGCAGAGATCGCAGGCGGAGAGCGGGCACATGACGCCGATATGTGGGAGGGCGATGCCGCCCCCACCACGGTGGGGTGGGGAGGGGGGAGGGAAAGCGCTGTCACATATCGCAGCCCCGGTAATGGACAGAAGCCCAACAATCCCCATCACCAGCAGGGGTAGGCTGCAGGGCTTGACACCAGTGTCAGTGCATATGCAGCAGGGCATTGCTGTGCAGGGGCAATCTAACTGTCACTATGTAATACAAGTAGAAATGTGGTGTGACAGAACGCTGGGGACCAAGGGGTGTCTTCCACCCAAATATACATTGACAAAGAAGGGGAGTGTGCTCTGGCATCACCACCATGTACAAGCCTCCATCCCTGATTCATTAGTAACAGAAAAGAGGCGGTCGTGGGACTTTGAATGAGGCTTGCCATGAAATCACATCAAGTCATATAAGAATACTCTAAGACGTCAAGAGATTTCGACCATATACTATTTTTGGTTGCCATGCAATCATTGATTTCATGCATTCATTATTTTTCAAAAGATGAAATGATCTCATGTATGTGTCCTTGCGGATGTTGTAATGCATTCGGTGTGAATTATCTTTCTGTCAACTTACCTCATGTCTATGATCATGCAATGTGTATTCATTATGCAATATGATTAAATTCAATTTTTACTCTTATATGACTTGATGTGATTTCATGGCAAGCCTCATTCAAAGTCCCACGACCGCCTCTTTTCTTTTAAAAATTTACTGGCACAGCCAAGTTTTTACTGTCATTTTACAAAAGTTACAGTTTTCAGTGCACATTTCAGTATTTAGGCTACAAGCACACTGTGCAAATAGCAATGTGATTTAAAGTAGATAGCAAGGTAAAACAAATATTTCTGTTATTTTCAATATAATAAGGGCAGATTATTGAGTCCATCAGTTTTGTCACCTATGTCAAATTGTAGAGATTTCCCCTTAATTTCTGTTCCATAACCACCACAGAATGTGAGGTGAAATCCCTGGTAACCAATAGGATCACCAGAATTGATGTCCCCACTTCTAAAGACTTCCTGTCTCCATCACCTACTGTTTTATCCCTCCAGTCTCCATCCCTCCACCACCCCTCATCTCCATCACACCATCCCCCCGTCTCCATCCCTCCATCACCCCTCATCTCCATCACACCCCGTCTCCATCCCCGTCTCCATCCCTCCATCACCTCTTGTCTCCATCACACAATCCCCCCATCACTTCCTGTCACCATCCCTCCATCTCCATCACACCACCCCCATCACCTCCTGTTTCCATTACACCATCCTTCCATGACCTCCTGCCACTTATCCAGTGCACACTGCACTCATGCAGCGCACACTGCACACTAAGAGAGAGAGACTCCTGCAGCCTGGCTGGCGGCTGTCTGTCAGAGTGAGCAGAGACAGTGTGGGTGTCAAGCAGTCCCACACTCACTGTCCCGACTCTTTTTGGCTGGCTTGAAGAGGAAGCGCACTGCACTCATCACTGTCACCAGGAGGGCTGCAGGGTCAGCCAGAGCAGGGAGGCAGGCAGGAATCAGGAGGATCCATCCATCCGGAGCGTCTGCTCCGGTCAGGTGCTGGCTGGCAGTGGTGTGGCGGGAAAATGCAGTAACCTCATTTGAGGGCAGATGGGCTGGGCAGAGGCACTAGCTGGCAGCAGGAGGAGTGGTCGTCCAACTCGTCTCAGGGTCAGGATCGGATCTTCTCACTCGCCGGTCGGGGATTTCCGTGATTGCTCATGCGCAGCTCTGACCGGAGCCAATGGCCACCATTTTTACTGGCACTTTTCGGCTGCTACGGACTTTTATGGACACCCGAAAAACCGCCCTGTTTTTACGGGCTGCCTGTAAATTTACAGAAGGTTGGCAACGCTGCGCTCCACGAGTGCTTCAAGCCTCTCGTTCAGATCGCTCTACTGCAGGGTAGCCTTCCCGGTCACCATTGCAGACTGACAGCAGTTAGAGCCGGCGGTGCGGAGGACGGTCTACGTGGACAGCTTTACCTTGTGAGGTTCATTAAATGTAACCATATTGCTACACTTAGAGGCACCCCTCTTCTCTGTAGCTCCTGTTAGATTTTGTTTTTAATCCCCTTGTGGAGACGGCCACCTGTGGATGGACATTTTATGGTTACACAACCTATCACATTGCTATAATCTTTTTATATGGACTATAAACTGAAAGATTTATGAATACAGGCGGTCCCCTAGTTACAAACATCCAACTTACCAACGACTCCTACTTACAAATGGAGGGAGACAACAGGAAGTGAGAGTAAATCTCCCCCTAGGAAGGGAAATTCACTCCTGTAAGAGTTATTATGGGAAAAAGGGGTCTCCATTGAAGCTTTATCACCAAGGTTTGTTTCCAACACAAGCCAAAATTGTCAAAATCCAATTATCATTGGGACAGGAAGTGAGGTGGAATCTTCTGAGCAGAAACATAGACAGCAAAACAAACATCACAGGGGTGTTAACCCTTCCCTATGCTATCCAAAAAGCTTAAAAATATTTTTTTTTGGCTGAAGCGACACTTAAAAAATGTACCTGTTCCCACTTACAAACAAATTCAACTTAAAGCGGTAGTAAACCCGCTGACCGAAATAAAAATAAAAAAAAAGCCTGCAAGAAAATCGCATAATATGTTAGTATGCATTGCATACTAACATATTATGAAATACTTACCTTAGAACGAGGCCCCCGATGCCCGAGTCGGTCAGCGCTAAGGACGCTGACATCTTTGTCCTCTTCTGTCTTCCGGGTACGCGGCTCCGGCGCTGTGAGTGGCCGGAGCCGCGTGACGTCACTCCCGCGCATGCGCGCGGGAGCTCTTCGCACCGGCAGCCAGCTCTGAGATGCCGGCCGCCTCGGCCGGATCGTCAGAGCGCATGCGCCGCTAATGTCAGCGGCTGCATGCAGGGCGAATATCTCCTGAACCATGCAGGTTTAGGAGATATTCTTTTTACCTACAGGTAAGCCTTATTATAGGCTTACCTGTAGGTAAAAATAGATTTTAGGGTTTACTACCACTTTAAGAACAAACCTACAGTCCCTATCTTGTTTGTAACCTGGGGACCGCCTGGAAATGGTTGTGGAATGAATCATCTGAGTTTCTATTATTTCTTATGGGAAAATTTGCTTTGATATACAAGTGCTTTGGGTTAAAAGTATGTTTCCGGATCGAATTATGCGTGCATTCCAAGGTTTTACTGTATAAACGAATTGCACATATCTAGTGAATTCCATGCTCTGTTCCCAGAGCATTAAACGTTTTCTAAATTTGCAGCATAGAAAATGTCAATTTTCAGACTCTGATTGAAATTGCAGCTGGAGCTGTACTGCGGGAGGAGCAGAGGGGAGTTACTGCTCTGTGTGAAAATATAGCTTGAGCTACTGAGCTTAATAAATATCAGACTTTTTACAACAGGAGAAAGTGGGAAAACACATGAGAAGCACCTGCTGGCTGCACGGGATATTACTAAATATTAATATGCAATATCCTTGATTTGCCTAAAAAAATATACTTCTAAAGATCTTATATTTTAGTCCTGACTATAATAAATAACAAATAAAAATATGGCCATCAACTCAGTGAACCTCCCTGCCCTTTGTTTTCAAATATGAAAGTTGGTGACTAAAATTTCAACAAAATTTGCATAGTCGCTTACCCTTACAGGGGAGTCTTTAGCTTAAATAAAATTACTTCCTTTTACTCACCCAACAACTAGGAAACAGTATGACCGGATCTTTTTCATGACATACCCAAACACGTAGAAAAAATATGTTGCTGCACGTGTTGTTGTAATGCAAACAAGCTTTAATCATTTTATTTTATTTCCTGCTTTCCATTAAATCATTCCTAGGGATACTACCACCATGGTGTATGCATTTTAGCTTAATGCATTGAGCAAAATAAAATGAACATTCCCCAGTGTTCTATAGTATTCTTTAACCAATTGCCGACCAGCCACCGCCCACCGCACATATAATGCGACAGGTTGGCTCGTTGCCGCGAATCGCCGTAACTGTACGTCGGATGCGGGAACGTGTGGTGTGGGCGCGCGCGCTGCTGGAGGCACGCTCACGCCCACTGTCCAGCGGGGGAGAAAATCTGCGGGTGGGGTGGACTCAATGTTCACCCGCCACCCGTGATCGCTCCAGAGGCAGGCAGAACGGGAATCTGCCAGTATAAACAAAACAGATCCCCGTTCTGACAGGGGAGTTGAGTGTGATCGTCTGTTCCCAGTCTTCGGGAACACCGATCTCTCTCCTCCTCCGGGCAGCCCAACCTCCCCACAGTTAGAAACACCTCCCAGGGAACACATTTAACCCCTTGATCATCAATAGAGTTAACCACTTCGCTGCCAGTGACATTTATACAGTAATCAGTGGCTATTTATAGCTATGATCGCTGTATAAATTTCACTGGTCCCAAAAAAGTGTCAAAAGTGTCCGCTCTGTCCGCCGCAGTGTCGCAGTCCCGATAAAAATCGCAGATCACCGCCATTGCTAGTAAAAAAATAAATAAATAAAAATGCCATAAATCTATCCCCTATTTTGTAGAGCCTATAATCTTTGCGCAAACCAATCAATATACGCTTATTGCTATTTTTTTTAACCAACATTATGTAGAAGATTATATATCGGCCTAAACTGATGAAGAAATTTGTTTTTTTTTTTTTTTTTTAATAAATAAATAAAAAAATGATCGTTACCGCCACTAGACGCTAAAAATAGCCCTGACGCTGTGACGCCGCCTGTCTCGCCTGTGAAAACTGTGAAAAAACCCTGGTCACTTTAAATATGTCGCTAGTATCGATATTTATCGGTGACTAATGACATATTTACAGTGACCGTCGCTTCACCAATTGAGATAACTACTAGTTCCCCAATTTACACAAGGGACCCTCCACAAAGATTGACACCCCTCCAACCCGACGGGCCTCCTCCTCTCTCTAGCCACAAGGGCTTCTGACCCTTGTCTGCTAGTGTGAGTTGAGGGGACAGTCTTGCCCCTAGACAAAACAAATATGACCGTCTAAGGGCAAGACGGACGGAGACCTCGCTAGTGCCCACCGCCCACTTGTAACTCAGGTGGGGTGGGCGTCTAAAAGAGGGGGCGACCTGT
>BLSH010171324.1:2010085-2031423 GCA_018402905.1 Glandirana rugosa
GTTACCCCCCAGTGTCCCACCATTACTGCCCACGCCCCACCGTCCCACTCTCCCCAGTTCTAGATGCCGCTCTCTAAGTAACAGATAAAAGGGCCCCAGATGGCTACGTACAAATCAGCCTTATCCTTCCCCCGTAATATTAGCTCCTCCATTTCCTGGATCTCACATATCTTATCTATCCATTGGGATTTAGTCGGCGCCACTTCCTTTTTCCAAAATGCCGGTATACATGCTTTGGCAGCTATTAATAAATGTTTTAATAGTGAGTTTTTGTAATTTTTGACAGATAAATGCGTATCGTGTAGTAAGTATGCGGCTGGCTTCATCCCAAGGGATATCCCTGTCAATTCCCGTACCACCTCATTTACCATTTCCAAGAACTTTTTTAATTTCCAGCAGGCCCAGAATATGTGGATTAAGTTACCCTCCGATTCTTGGCAACGCCAACATCTATCCGAAGTCAAAGGAAATTTCTTATGTAAAGCTGTAGGCGTCTGATACCACCTTGTGAGAAGTTTGTACCCCCCATCCTGGTATCTGCTAGCTACTGAGGCTTTATGTGCACACAATAAGATTCTATCTTTTTGCCTTTGCGTAAATTTGATACCCAGGTCTATTTCCCACTTTACTTGGAATGGAAGATTTTGTGGAGCTGTGGCCGCTATCAACAACGCATAGGAAAATGAAAGTAGGTGTCTCGCTGGTTCCCCCGAAATACAAGCTTGTTCAAATGCTGTCAAAGCTCTTAATTCCCCGTCTACTCCTCCCACTGCTTTGATGGTGGAGCTTAGCTGGGCACAATGAAGAAAGTCTAACCTATCTTTAAACTCTCTTCTACAGCTAGCGTGCCCCATATGTCTGTTGTCTTGGCAAAAATGTATGAGGCGGAAGAAGCCCTGCCTCCTCAGACAATCAAACTGACTATCTTTAATTCCAGCCTGGAACATTGGGTTACCTATAATTGGAATAAGGGGAATAGGCGAGGGGGATATATTTGCATGTTTAAAGAGTGGCCTCACCACTTTTAGTGTCGTCCCAACCAGGGGGTGGCCCCCTGCCGCGTCTGGTACGTCCGCCCTTTTCAGTCAAGGCAGACCTGGCAGTGGGAGGTCAACTGTTGCTTCCTCTACCTGAGCCCATTGCTTTGGGTTTTTCATATTAATACACCATTCCATTACTCTAGTTAGATGAACTGCCTCGCAATATTTTACTGGATCCGGGAGATCAATCCCACCTTTCGGTTTTGGAAGTGTCAGGATAGTCCTGCTCACCCGAGCAAGTTTACCTGCCCAAATAAATTTTGAAAATCTTACCCGTAGGTCCTTTAGAAAACTCACTGGTAAATTTATTGGCAAGGATTGCATAAGATAGATCAAGCGAGGCATTATGTTCATCTTAATTACATTAGTCCGACCAAACCAAGTGAGAACCTCTTTGTCCCACTTAATAAGGTCGGACTTAAATTGTCGAAGGAGTGGAGCAAAGTTGAGTTCAAAAATTTTATTCAGCTTTGTGGGGATTTTAGTTCCTAGGTACTGGATATGAGAGTTTGACCATTTGCAGCGACAGGTCTCCCTTATTAGCTCTTTCATTTTAGCTTCTATATTTAGTCTTAACCCTTCCGATTTTGCGTAGTTCACTTTGTAATTGGATAAATTACTGTATTTATTGAGTTCACATAGTAGGGCGATCATAGATTTTTTAGGGTTAGACAAAGCAAAGATCAGATCATCCGCATATGCAGCTACCTTATGCTCCAAGCCTTTTGTTGTTATACCACTTATCTCTTGGCTTGCACGTACTGTACGTAGAAAGGGCTCCAGCGTAAGAATAAAAATAAGGGGGGATAAAGGGCAGCCCTGTCGCGTACCATTTTGAATGGGGAAGTCTTCTGAGAAACTACCATTTACCTTCACTCTGGCTGATGGTATCGAATATAAGGCTGAGATCCAATTACCCCAGCCCCCTTCGGAGAGACCAATGTGTGTTAAGGTTGCTTTTATTTATTTTTTTTTTAGAAATTAGTTTTTTTACTTTTTTTTTGGATATTTATTATAGCAAAAAGTAAAAAATATTGGTTTTTTTTTCGAAATTGTCGCTCTTAGCTCATTATGAAATACTTACCTTAGAATGAAGCCCTCCAGTGGCACCCGCACACCGCTGAGATGGTTGGTATCTTCCCCAGTGTTTCTTTTGGGCACTGTGAGTGGCCAGAGTCGCGATGACGTCACTCTCATGGCGCTGGCCCTGAAGAAACGACACCGGCGGCCGCCCCTTCAGAGCGCATGCACCGACAATGTAATAGGTGGCTGATACAGTAAATATCTCCTAAACGGTGCAAGTTTAGGAGATGTTTACAGTACCTATAGGTGCGGCTTGACTTGGTTGGGTGCCCCCATAGCAAGCTGCTTGCTGTGGGGGCCACTCAGCAGGAGGGAGGGGCCAGGAGCACAGGAGAGCGACCCGAGAAGAGGATAATCTGGGCTGCTCTGTGCAAATCCATTACACAGAGTAGGTAAGTATAACATGTTTGTTATTTTTTAGGATAACGAGACGTTACAATCACTTTAAGTTAGAACGTAGATAAGGATTAAAAGATAAAAAAACTGCATACTCAGCTGAAAATGCTTAAAAATTGATGGTCTAATTTTTGCTCCCCTTCCTTTCCCTATCACCTTCCTAATCTCAGACAAATGAATATTGCTGACCTGCATTGGCAATTGGCAAGCTGGTGCAGAGTACAGAAATGACAGCTGTGTTCTGCCAGCCATGGGGTACTTCGTTATGGTCCATGCAAAACTCAATAGGTCTAGAGACTGTGGGGACATGATTAAACCAATGCTATCTAGTTATTTTAGATATAGGGAAACAGCCAGGATGACCATTATCATTATAGTAACCCACATTTATTCTTCCATCCAACAAATAAGGTACAGAAGCTTAAAACTTACAACCTGCCAAGTGAGTCTCTTTTATAAAGCCATAAAAAAGATTTTTCTGTCACACAGAATTATTTTAAAGCAGTACTACAAAAATGAAAAAAAAAACAGCAAAAAAAGAGAGCTAAAGGAAGAAGGGGAGTAAGGAGTTAAAGAGACACCATCACATGCCCATTCAAGGTCATGTCAAGTCAGCTCCAGTGCTGAATGATGTCAGAACTTACCTGGGTAGATGATGTCACTGTCCCTCCCCCATCCCCTCAGTGACAGTGTTAAGGCCTTGGTGATTGGCCACTCAAACTTGCATCTTCTTACAAGAAATGATGTAATCAATCCCTAGTCCCAACAACAAAGTACCTCCTCATAAATTCAATAGGTTACATAGTCCCTCTCAGTCATTTTTAAAAAAGTTCACATAGGGATTCCAGCCAAATCCACTCTAGAGTGGTCGCAGCATCTTTGCCACTCTTTCTAAAAAGTGGAGCCTATGTTTCACTTTTGGCAATTAACACTGACCCGCTCCTCTCAGAAAATTCATAACCACCTCTCTGTAGCTGCAGGTGCTGTGGAGCAATTCATTCTCAAAGTTCAAGCTTCCCCCTTCCAGCAGTGACTCAGTGACATTCCAACCTTCTAATCTCTTCCTCTAAATCAATGATCTCCAAACTGCAGCCCAGGGGCCGGATGCGGCCCTTTGCTTGCCTTTATCCGGCCCTTGGGGCACTTTTTCTCCTACTGATACAGGACACTATTCCTCCACTGACACCAACAATGGAGCACTATTTCTTCCACTGACACCAAGGATAGGGCACTATTCCTCCTACTGATACCAACGATACGGTACTACTCTGCCTACTGACACCAACGATGGGACACTACTCTGCCTACTGACACCAACGATGGGACACTACTCTGCCTACTGACACCAACGGTGGGGCACTATACCTCCTACTGACACCAACGGTGGGGCACTATACCTCCTACTGACACCAACGATGGGGCACTATACCTCCTACTGACACCAATGATGGGGCACTATACCTCCTACTGACACCACTGGTGGGGAACTATTTCTCCTACTGACCTCAACGGTGGGGCACTATTCCTCCCACTAATACCAAAGATGCATGGTTTACTCCCACTGACACCAGGATAAGTCTGGCACCCCTAAATTCTGAAGGAGAGTAAACTGGCCCTTTGTTTAGAAAGTTTGGAGACCCCTGACCTAAATACATCACTTCTCTGTGGAGGAGGGAGGCCACTTGCTCCTTCATACCTGAAAGCACCATTACAGCAAGGGAGTGAGTGACAGTGACTTTTTAAAAAAAAAAATGATGATTAACCATAGAATAAAATAATTTTATTATTTATATTTATATAAATATTTATAAAATATTATTTAACACTAATTTCTGAATGAAGACGGCTGCAACGGCTTATCTACAGCTGTCATGAAAATGATACCTGGTGACCCTGCCATAATGGTCCATGTTCGGCACTTCTTCTCATGGGGTGGCAACTGCTTCCCAATGACTCTCCTGAGTTGTCACCTTGTCACATGCACCCACCCACTGGTAAAGATGACAAGCAGTTATGTTGAAATGCATTGCTCAGCCATGGTCCACTGTTGTCACCATCAGGAAGCGAGTCAAGAGCAAGCATGTACAGCTGCTGCTGGAGCAAATGCATGTAGACATGAAGTGGCTGAAAGAGGCTGGAGGAGATCAGCAGCACTGAGATGAAAAAGAGAATAAAGACAGGTAAAAATTGTATACAATAAATAAAAAAACAGAACTTGAACAGAACAGGGCACTTGTTAATGACACACAGTGCTTCAGCAAAATAAACATCATCCAGCCGGGGTTAAGATCTACTTTTAAAGGTAATTGGTACTTTTTTATCAGTTGTTCTGAGTACCTCTTTAAATAGCACTGCATCTGTTTTTATTACTCTATTTTTTTTCTTCAAATCATTTTATAGAAGTGTCAGCTGCTGCAGACTGTAGTGGTTTGACAACACCCACATTTTCAGGCACACACAGCAACAAACATGTCACTTAAATATCTGGGATGTGAACTTGTCAAATAGTTTCCTCAGCATACTGAACATTTTTATGGTGAGAACACTGGAGAAGCAGAGGTGTCTGGCTCATGGAGTTAAAGTGAGAATGCATCGCCCTCTAGTGGACAGCATGCAGCCTGACACAGTGCTCCAATTTTGCTAGGCCTTGTTAAAGGAAGCCATCACTAATAGGAAATTTCTAATTGAAGTTCAAACAGCAGGTGTAAAGAAGAGCAAGCATAAAGATTTTACTGTGCCTATATTTTACAGTGTAGAAATGAGTCCTTTATGGGAATTTTCCCTTTAAAAGGTGCATGAAATAAATTCAGTAAAATGATGGCATAAGCCAGGGGTCTCCAAACTTTCTATACAAAGGGTCAGTTTACTTTTATTTTATTTTTTTTTAACACTATTCCTTTAAAAAAAAAAAAAATCTGATCACTTTTATTGCTATCACAAGGAACATGCCTCCCCCCCATCCCTCCTTTACACTTCACAGTATTCAGATCGCCAAAAACCGCATTTCTGAATACTGCCATTTTTTTAAAACCGGCGCCGTTAGCCGCCGAGTAAACTGGCAGAGACGTTTCGACGTTGCTTCTGGAAATGTACGAAGGAGTCCCGAACTAAGCCGATTCCAGCTTCCACAGGGACTCCACACAGCTGGCCGCAGTGTTGCCAACCGCCAGTAAATTTACTGACAGTTTGTAAAAATCAGTGATTTTTAGAACTGTCTGTAAATATCAGCGTCTGATAATTTGTCATGCTGTGCTGACTTTTTAAGTGTAAACCGGGCAAACGACTTGATATGGGTATTGTCAGTGTTTCCATGTTGTGTTTAAATATTAATTGTATTCGTTTTTAATAGGAGTTCAGTTATTTTTAAGGTTGCCAGTAAAAAATGTGTTCTGCCAGTAAGATTTTCCATGATTTGCCAGTAAAAAACCCTTTGGGAGGTTGGCAACACTGGCTGGCCGACGTGTCTGATCGGAGCTCCGGTTTCCTGGTGGGATGGGAGGCCGGAGAAGAGCGGCGGACGGTGGCGGGAGGGGGGGATGTCCCCTCCCGCTGCCTGGGATAACGACTGTGCAGCTCCCGAGCCGGATCGGCCATTATCACCAGATAGCCGGCCGCCTGCTCTAAAAAAACGGTACCAGGGTATAGCTGCAGGCTACACCTCAATACATCAATTTAAAGCAGCTGCCGTTTGTAAACGGCGATTCGCGTTAAGTGGTTAAGGGCATTTATTTTGTCAACAAGGGTGTCAAAAGGGGACATGCAGTATAGGGAGGAAATAACAGAATTAGCAAATTTGGGCTGGTCAATAGAAGTCCCATTGTGATAATTTACAGATCAAGACATGGAGGTGTTAGAAATTGCTAATTCCAGATTGAAAAGAATAGCTAGATAGCCAGACAAACCTGGGTCACGGGAGAGCAGTTAGAGACAATAGGGCCATTTCCAATTATAAGGTCTAGGGCAGCCTTTCTCAACCTTTTCAACACTGAGGAACCCTTGAAATAATTCTCCAGTCTCGGGAACCCCTGCTAAAAATTTAAAATCTACAACTCATGATACATTAGTGTGATGGTCAATGGGAAGAATGCCCCTTACACTTATTTTATTTTATTTTTATTTCAGGTACTTATATAGCGCTGTCAATTTACGCAGCGCTTTACATATACATTGTGCATTCACATCAGTCCCTGCCCTCAAGGAGCTTACAATCTAAGGTCCCTAACTCACATTCATACACATACTAGGGACAATTTTAGAGAGGATCTAATCAACCTACCAGCATGTCTTTGGAGTGTGGGAGGAAACCGGAGTACCCGGAGTAAACCCACGCAGGCACAGGGAGAACATGCAAACTCCAGGCAGGTAGTGTCGTGGTCGGGTGAATCGAACCTGCGACCCTTTTGCTGCTAGGCGAAAGTGCTATACACTACACCACTGTGCCGCCCAATGACTTGTGGTCATTGGGAAGAATTACCCCCTTACAGACAGCTAAAAAGATCAATGGTGTCATTGGGAATTTATCTGAGAGGTAGAAATTGACCATTGCTCAAGGAACCCCTAGCAACCTCTGGAGGAACCCTAGGGTTTCACAGAACCCTGGTTGAGAAACCCTGGTCTAGGGTGTGTCCTTTGATATGCGTGGGGGTGCAGATAAATTGAGTTAGGCCAAAGCATTCAAGAAGAGACAGGAAGTCTTTAGCTAAACTTGAAGACTCTGAATCAATGTGTATATTAAAATACCCAAGTATAACAATACTTTTAATACTGAGGCATAAAAATGACAGCAGATCTGCAAAGTCACCTAAAAAATCTCTACAAGGTTTTGGTGGACAATAAACTGTAGCAATAACAAATGAGTGGGGAACAGAGACTTTGATAGCAAGACATTCAAACGAGGAGAAAGAGGGTACATTTACAGGGAGGTCAAACAAACCATACTCTGGAGGGGTGAGTTGGTTGAAAAGGATGCCATCATTTTGTTTGTGGCAGGTTTCAGTTACGCACAGAAAGTCTAACTTACTACTTACAATAAAGTCCGAAATAAGTAGTGCCTTGTTGTTAGCAGAACGTGTGTTCAGGAGCGCTGACCTGGTCTTCCTTGGAAGGTCAAAGGGAGCCAAAGTGGGGTCAGGGCATGATAGTGAAAGTAGGCTTTTGAGGTCTTCACCAGTGCAGGGTGGTCTTGCAGCCTTATGTTGATAAGCAGGGATTGAGACAGCACTGGTACTTGAAGGAAGGAGAAGACGCCCTGTGCCATGATGTATATATCTCTTTGGTCGTAAAATCCCAATATTCCGACGGAGATCATATGCGCCTTTTGACAAGAAATCATTTTGTTTTAGTTGCAGTGCAGTGTACCTGAGCAGCATGACTGAGAGATCCAGGTAAAGTGGTGGAGAAAATGTCCAGTTGTTTACAGTGCAGCGCAAGGAAATAGGTCCAGTAATCCAAGGAAGGTTCAGAGGTGGGTCAGCAGCAAGAGGTCCAGTGCAGGGCAGTGAAAGAGGTCCAGTGATCCAGGAAGATTTGGAGGTGAGTCAGAGAAAGAGGCAGGTTTTTAAGCAGCAGTCCAGTGCAGGGCAATCAAAGAGATCAAGCTGGGGCAGGTTGTAAAGCAGTGGTCCAGTGCAGGGTGATGATAAAGATCTGGGAAAATTCGGAGGTCCATCAGCAGCAAGCTGGGGCAGGATGTGAGACAGGAGGCAGTCACTTATAAACTAACAATCCCAGAGAACCGAGAGATCAGAGAAATCAATCCAGGGAATCTAAAAACCTGATAAATCGTTCCTATAGTCAGAAAAAGAAGAGGTTGAGAAAAAGGAAAAAAAAAAAAAATATATATATATATAATGAAAAAATAGAAAAAAATAGTAAATGGTGGTGTGAGGAGCGGCAGCCAAAATGCGCCAGCCTTCCCTTTACAGCCAGGAGAAGAGTAAGGATACTGTATGGTCCTATCTGTTGTATCTTATACAATATGTTGTACATTACATATTCCTGACTTCTGACAATACCATCACTGGTGTTAGTTGGAGGAATAGTGCCCCATCATTGGTATTAGTTGGAGGAATAGTGCCACATCATTGATATTGGTTGTAGGAATAGTGCCCCATCATTGGTATTAGTTGGAAAATGAGTACCCCATCATTGGTATTAGTTGAAGGAATAGTGTCCCATCATTTATATTGGTTGTAGGAAAAGTGCCCCATCATTGGTTTTGGTTGAAGGAATAGTGTCCCATCATTGGTATTAGTTGGAAAATTAGTGCCCCATCATTGGTATTAGTTGGAGGAATAGTACCCCATCAATGGTATTAGTTGGAGGATTAGTGCTTCATTATTGGTATTAATTGAGGGAATAGTGCCCCATCACTGGTGTTAGTTGGATGACTTGTGCCTCATCATTGGTATTAGTTGAAGGAATAGTGCCCCATCATTGGTATTGGTTGAAGGAATAGTACCCCATCATTGGTATTGGTTGGAGGAATAGTGTCCCAACATTGTTATTAGTTGGAGGTATAGTATGCTATCAGTGGTATTAGTTGGAGGATTAGTGCTCCATTATTAGTATTAATTGAGGAAATAGCGCCCCATCACTGGTGTTAGTTGGAGGAATTGTGCCCCATCATTGGTATTAGCTGGAGGAATAGTGTCCCGTCATTGGTATTGGTTGTAGGCATAGTGCCCCAACATTGGCATTAGTTGAAGGAATCGTGCCCCATCATTGGTATTGGTTGAAGGAATCATGCCCCATCATTGGTATTGGTTGGAGGAATAGTGCCCCAACATTGGTGTTAATTGGAGGAATAGTGCCCCATCATTGGTATTTGTTGGAGGAATAGTGCCCCATCATTGGTATTAGTTGAAGGAATAGTGTCCCAACATTGGTATTGGTTGGAAGAATAGTGTCCCAACATTTGTGTTAATTGGAGGAATAGTGCCCCATCATTGGTATCAATGGGAAGGATAGTGCCCCATCATTGGTATCAATGGGAGAGATAGTGCCCTATCATTCTTGTTAGTGGCAGGAATTAAACAAACATTTTTGAATATTCTCTGCACATTCAATGACTTGACGAATGTCATTTATAAGTTATTCAAAATTTCTTTTGCTTTTAACATTCAATTTTTAAATCAATGTTATTTCATGAACAAAAACAGATTTACTGTTAGAAATTTGTTTGTTTGAGAAAAGTTTTCCATTCAGCTACTTCAAAATTTTTTGTCACTGCTTGAAAACGAATGCCGATTGGACACCACTGACCATTAGAAAATCAAATGAATGTTCTTAAAATGAAAAATTTCGAACAAAATTTTACTAGTGTATGGCCAGCTTAAGGCCTCATACACACGGACGCTTTTTGACGCCGGCGTTTTCTGCAGCTCTCCATGTTAGTCAATGGCCCCATAAAAACGTCGCGTTTTTGAGCTGTAGGTGGCGTCGGCGTTAGTGAGCAGAAAGTAGAACCCACGGGCATCGCGTTCTGAGGCTGTAACGTTTTGACGTTTTTTGACGCCGACGCCACAATATGCCAACAGACGCCAACAAACGCCACTTAATATTATACCGGCGTTTTCCGGCGTTTTTTGACGCCGATGTTTTTAGGTTGAAAAATAGCAGAGGGATGATTTTTTTAAAAAAACGCCTATTGACGCAGACGCTCACTAACGCTCAAAAACGCCAATGCATAACGCCGAAAAACGTCGAATTTTTTTCCTTGACGTCGGACCCGACGTTTTGTTTATTTTTTTAGATACGCCCGTGTGTATGAGGCCTAAGTGTATAGTGAAAATTAGGGGATTTCACCCGTTTGGGCAAATTGCATTAGAGTTAATGGGGAAGGAAAAAATTAGTTTTTAAGTCAGGCCTGTGTAAATCTCAGGACTGGATGGAAGAGATCCAAATCCTTTGGCAGGTTAAAAACCACTTCCGTATAATTATTTTACCTATGTGTTCCCTATTTGCCAGGAGTTCAAGTTACAGAAGACTATACAGGATTTCAGGACAGCCTCCACGTCCTGGGCTCCATTCACACTTGTACGACTCAGTTGTGCCGACTTTGGATTGCAACTTTGATGTCATTTTGATGCAACATTGGATGGGTGAAACTTGGATATGACTTTGGCTTTGACCAGTGATAATGGACAACTGTTGCACACAAGTTGCATTGTATAACATTCATGTACAACTTTCATGCAAGTTCTGAGGGTTAACATTGAAGTCTATAGCCCTCAAGCTGCATGAAAGTCGGACCAAAGTAGTGCATGAACTACTTTGTAGTTGCTGCAACATTAAGTCACGCATATATGAATGGTTATCATTGGAAAATATGGGGAACGACTTATCATGCAACTTTGATGTCCAAAGTTGCATGACGATTCGCACAAGTCTGAATTGGAGCCTTCAGTATTTGAGAGTGTAAATAAAATGAGCCTATTGTACAATGAAAGACAGCTTTACTCTTGGCTCAGTTTCCCACAGTCCATCCATATTAATTTGTTTATAGGGATAGGAAGATAATCTGTGACCTCCAAGTTGACCTAAGTCCTTTCTACCTGGTGACAATGGTCATAACTTGCCATGATCTAAAATTGACCATCGTGACTAGAGAGTGCCCTGGTGTCAGTGTGAGTAAACAATGTCCCATTATTGGTATTAGTGGAAGGACTAGTGCCCAGTTGTTGGCATCAGGGCAAAGAGTAGTGCCCAGTCATTGGTGTCAGTGGGATGAATAGTGTCCCATTGTTGGTGTCAGCAGGTGGAATAGTACCTTGTATCAATGGGAGGAATAGTGTCCCATAAAAGGCACTATAAAGGCAAGCAAAGGGCTGCAGCCGGCCCCCAGGCCACATTTTGGTGACCACTGATCTAGAAGATACTCTGACATGCATCATACTATCTTGTAAGAAATTGATTAGACCATAAATTGTGAGTTTGTTTTTGGACCATTTTGCCATCATATCCTGTTGCTGTCCGGCTTCCTGGACCACAACCTCAGGACAGTTCAGTTGAACAGACTGAACCTCCTTACTACAGGGTCAGGGAGGCTGCTAAGATGATGATTCCTTTAAAAGCATCATGCCTTCTGCCGAGTTGTTCGGCAGCCCTAAAGGCCCATACACACAACGATAAGAAAATCGGAAAGTAAAAATTTGTCTGGCGAACGATCTGCCGATTTTCTGATCGTTAGTATGGTGCTTTTAACAGCCGATTCCAACATTTCGGACAACAAAAACTTGATGTGCAGGCTGGAAAATGTTTGTCTTTTGTGAACACAACATCCGATTTTCAAAAAAGAAAAAAAATGATAGAGCAAGACTACACATGCTCAGAAATGAATGAACACATACAAAACAATTCAACACAGGACATCACTTCTGAAGTGGAATTTTGTCATATGAGAATTTTCGTATGTTGAGTAACCTCTTCCCTTTTGATATCAGACTAGCATGCAACAAAAAATGGACGAAAATTTGTCTGATAATCTGATCGTGTGTACTCAGCTTAAGGCGTTTTCTCTCGAAATTCCAAGACTGCACTCAATTAAGGTCATCTGATTTGTGAGTTACCCATTTTTTGCCACGCTTCATGGTTCTGGGGCTGAGAGAAGGAGAAAACACAGGGCAGTCCTCATCCAATGCTCTTCCTATCTCATCACAGGTTGGGGCAGTCCTTGACCAAGTTTTCTTTGACTGCAGTTTTAGCCCTTGGTTCCCACTGGTGCAACTATTTCAACGCGATTTCAAAGTCGCAAATCAGTGCGATTTGCACCTCCGATTTAATTGCAGCTTGCGACTTCATTTAACAGAAAGTATATGCAATTTGCATTGAAATTCCCAAAAAGTTGTGTAGGAACCTCTTTCAAAGTTACCGCGACTTGTGTCGCAATGGTTTGAAGGGTCCCATTGCCCACATGCGATTTTGAACTCTCAAATCGCATGACAAATCCCAGTGGTATGGACCAGGGCTTAAAGAAGATGAACTCAGTTTGATATAGAAGGCCTCCTTCAAACCATGTGTCTTTTCTGTTCAAAATGGGTACCTTGCTATCCTTGAGTAAATCTAAAGCCAATTGGATAGAGTAGGGAATGGATAGAACCGTGTCCGATTTTATTCCTTGCTGGTTATGACCCTGCAGGGAGATTTCCTTTAACCACTTCACCCCCGGAAGGGTTTCCCACTGTAGGACTACAGCACTTTTTGCGATTCGGCACTGCGCCGCTTTAGCTGACAATTGCACAGTCATGCGACGTTGTACCCAAACGAAATTTGCGTCCTTTTTTCCCACAAATAGAGCTTTCTTTTGGTGGTATTTGATCCCCTCTGTGTCATTTTTGATCACCGCTATAAACAAAAAAAGAGCGTCAATTTTGCAAAAAAAAACAATATTTCTTACTTTTTGCTAAAATACAAATCCAAAAAAAAAAAATATAAAAAAACTAATTTATTCATCTTTTTTTTAGAAGTGCCAAAAGTATAAATAAATAAATAGCAAAGTACCTTTGTCCATGAAAAGTTATTGGAGAGAAAGTGGGGAGGGTGGCAAAGACTCGCCCCTGATGGAGGCGCTATTGTTGGACTTTAATGGTACCGTATGCATGGAGTACAAAACCACTTTTAAAATGGAATATTCATCTTTATTACAAAAAGCTCTCCATTAAGGAGAAAGACAATACATAATGTGTGATTAAAAATTAGTACAACTTAAAAAATTTTTTTTTACAGACATTTATGATGATAGTATACTTATACAAATTTCTGTGGACTCTACATGTTTTGCGGATTTACAGAAAATCACCGCTTCCTCAGGAGTCTTTTTGTACACAGGAATGTATATAATTGCGTTGATTGTCTGTATAGTCTGTACTTTAACAATAAACAACAGAAGAAAACACGATTAGTTAATAGACATCACAAAACAAAAAAGGGTATACCTATAAATGATTTACCTGTATAGATATATTATTAAATGCTACCATGCAATAGTCGGCTGCCAACCACGGTGCTCACCTCAATGCGAGCCAGCATGCCCACAGCCGGGGGCGCCGTAGTCTGCCCAACGAGAACGGAGGCCCGGAGAACCTCCAAAAACAGGGGATCATTCAGATAATCACCCTTCTAAATTTGTAAAAAATATATATATATAACTCAAAGTGTGTATAAGCATTCCCAGAATATCCTATCTTCCCCTAGTAGGGCTCGCAACTGGCCGGGCAGACAAAGTGGCACATAATTGTGAAGTGGAAGGAAAATGATAAATGGTTTTCCAAATGTTTTACAAATAAATCTGAGAAAAGTGTGGGGGGCATTTGTATTCAGCCCCCCGGAGTCAATGCTTTGTAGAACCGCCTTTCACTGCAATTACAGCTGCAAGTCTTTTTGGGGAAGTCTCTACCAGCTTTGCACATCTAGAGGACATTTTTGCCCATTCTTCTTTGTAAAATAGCTCAAGCTCTGTCAGATTGGATGAAGAGCGTCTGTGAACAGCAATTTCCAAGTCTTGCCACAGATTCTCAATTGGATTTAGGTCTGGACTTTGACTGGGCCATTCTAACACATGAATATGCTTTGATCTAAAGCATTCCATTGTAGCTCTGGCTGTATGTTTAGGGTTGTTGTCCTGCTGGAAGGTGAACCTCTGCCCCAGTCTCAAGTCTTTTGCAGACTCTAACAGGTTTTCTTCTAAGATTGCCCTGTATTTGGCTCCATCCATCTTCCCATCAACTCTGACCAGCTTCCCTGTCCCTACTGAAGAAAAGCATCCTCACAACATGATGCTGCCACCACCATGTTTCACAGTGGGGATGGTGTGTTCAGGGTGATGTTCAGTGTTGGTTTTCCTCCACACATAGCGCTTTGCTTTTAGACCAAAAAGTTCAATTTTGGTCTCATGTGACCAGAGTACCTTCTTCCACATGTTTGCTGTGTCCCCCACATGGTTTTTCGCAAACTGCAAAAGCGACTTCTTATGGCTTTCTTCATGCCACTCTTCCATAAAGGGCAGATTTGTGGAGTGCTGGACTAATAGTTGTCCTGTGGACAGATTCTCCCACCTGAGCTGTGGATCTCTGCAGCTCCTCCAGAGTTACCATGGGCCTCTTTGCTGCTTCTCTGATTAATGCTCTCCTTGCCTGGCCTGTCAGTTTAGGTGGATGGCCTTTGGTAGATTTGCAGTTGTGCCATTCTCTTTCCGTTCTCAGATGATGGATTGAACAGTGTTCCGTGAGATGTTCAAAGCTTGGGATATCTTTTTATAGCCTAACCCTGCTTTAAACTTCTCCACACTTTTATCCCTGACCTTTCTGGTGTGTTCCTTGGCCTTCATGATGCTGTTTGTTCACTAAGGTTCTCTAACAAACCTCTGAGGGCTTCACAGAACAGCGGTATTCATACTGAGATTAAATGACACACAGGTGGACTCTATTTACTAATTAGGTGACTTCTGAAGGCAATTGGGTCCACCAGATTTTAGTTAGGGGTATCAGAGTAAAGGGGGCTGAATACAAATGCATGCCACGCTTTTCACATATTTATTTGTAAAAACTGTTGAAAACCATTTATCATTTTCCTATCACTTCACAATTATGTGCCACTTTGTGTTGGTCTATCACATAGAATCCTAATAAAAGAAATTTACGATTTTGGTTGTAACATGACAAAATGTGGAAAAATTCAAGGGGTATGAATACTTTTTTTCAAGGTACCCAGCATGTCAAATCTTAAAATTGCATGAAAGGACGATGAACTTCAATACCCAGGAATGGAATGTTAAGAATAACTGCTTTGCTTTCACTCCGGCGTGTAACATGTGTATAGTGCTATTGACATTTTTTCTGTGTTCCCAAATGTGTGTACAGTATCTCACAAAAGTGAGTACACCCCTCATAGTTTTGTAAATATTTTATTCTATCTTTTCATGTGACAACACTGAACAAATGACACTTTGCTACAATGTAAAGTAGTGAGTGTACACCAAAATTTAATACACCTGCTCCCCATTCACACATGAGACCTTGTAACACTAACGAGTCACATGATACCGGGGAGGGAAAATGGCTAATTGGGCCCAATGTGGACATTTTCACTTAGGGGTGTACTCACTTTTGTTGCTAGTGGTTTAGACATAAATGGTTGTGTGTTGAGTTATTTTGAGGGGACAGCAAATTTACACTGTTATACAAGCTGTACACTCACTACTTTACATTGTAGCAAAGTGTCATTTCTTCAGTGTTGTCACATGAAAAGATAGAATAAAATATTTACAAAAATGTGAGGGGTGTACTTACTTTTGTGAGATACTGTATGTTGATATGTGCATATATGTAGGGGTGGCTTACAATATGTGTATGTGGGGAGGAGGAGTTTGTTAACTGCTTGGGTGTGACTTCAATTTTTTTTTACGCTAAAGTTTATTTTTCATAACACGCCGGCTTCTATCGAAGGGGCATGCTGGAAAATGTTTTGGTCGACCTGTGACTACAGCTAAGAATCCTGCTGTCAACGACCTGCTGAAGGGGATTCTGCTGGCTGATCGAAAAACAAAACTACCCGTCTATGGCCAGCTTTAGCAGGAATAGGATATCCCTTCCTACTTACCCTAGGTTCACACCTATGCGGCGGTGCTTTCTGCGATTTTTTCCCTGCGTTTTTACCGCGTTATCCCCACGTTTTTCCTGTGATTTTGCCGCGATTTGTGTTATGTTTTTTTGGGGGGAGGAGAATTTGTTGCTAGGCAAATTAAAAATTGCAAATCGCTGCAAAATCGCGGTAAAAAAACAACACTTGCATTTCAGGTGCAGCTCCATTGAAGTCTATTGCATGCAAAATGCAACCTGCAGTGAGAAAAGAAGTCCCCGATCCTTTCCAAAAACATAACGCTGCAAAACGCACAGGTGTAAACTACAACCATAGGAATTCATGTTAAATGGACTGTAGCGCATTTCTGCAAACTGCAAAACATGGTAAAAAACGCATAGGTGTGAACCTAGATTAATATCCCTATGCTGATCTCTCTCTCTCCTCTACCCAGCGGCACCCACTGTCCCAGTCCCAGGTCTGCCAATGAGAGCCTGCTGGAAAATATGGTGGTTGGGGCAGAGGGGCGACTGTTGCCGGCGTGTGTGAAAATGTACGACTGCCTGATCACTTTCATCTGACAGTTGGCTTGTCAGATTTACACACATTCTTAGCTGTTGTAGCATTTGGGGGGGGGGGGGGTTGGGGGGGTGTAAATAACCCCCCACCCCGCCCACTGCTGCTGACATATGGCATAGATATGTCGGTGGCAGCGAAAGGGTTAAAGCAGTATAGCTTGGTCGCCTCCCTGCCCCCCAGTCTGAGATTGGGCTGTGAAGGAGCAGCAGCAGACTGATGAGGGCATCTTCCTTGTCAGCACATGTAGATACCGCACTCCTGATTGGCTTAGCGTCCTGCCCCTCCGACTGCCAGAGTTCAGGAAATTAAAAAGCTGGAATCAAACTAAATTCCCGTACTTTCACAAGTTGTATATGAAAGTACATTTCATGATCTGTAATACAGGTGTACTACAGGGAACTGTGACTCAACATGTATTTGCAAACGTATGCAACAAAAGCCTTTTGTTTTTAACTGAAATGTCTAATTGGGTCTTTTTATTCTGACTGAGTGCTTTAAAGGTAACGGATACTTAACTGCGGCTTTAGGGAGCTCAGAGACGTCAGATGACAATCTCCCTAGTTGGCCAGTTTTGGGTGGATGGGGAGCCAATCTCAGGTCTATGGGGACACCAGACAGTCATGCATGACCGTTCATGGAGGATTAGGCAGTCAGACAGGTTAGAAAACTTTGTTTGTCGCTATTGTTTCTTCCAAAGTATATCGGTGCCAGGACTGTCTGCTCCCTATAAAGCCGCACTCCCCCCCCAGCTCCTTTGCCTAAACAGAAAAGGCTTATGTGACCAGGGGAGCGGATGTGCCAGCAGGCATCAAGACGAAGTTAGATCACACATGAATGCCAAACTGATCCCTATGGACAGCTTAAAGGATAACCAAAACCCCAGAACAAAAATGATATACATTGCAGCTTACCAGTCCTTAGATGTGGCATTCATTTTCCTTTTTCAGGCTAAGAAGATTTTCAGCAAGTACAGAAAATACCTGTTGATCCAGTCAAAAACGTAGTGTCCTTGTCCATTCCTGCGAGTTGAACTTGTGATGGGGATAAACAAAGGTAGGCCTTGCTGTGGATTTATCCTGGGTGACAACCATGACAATCCATAGACACAGTGGAGGAGTGAGTTTTATGTGTCATTTGCAGGATTACTGGGTCAAAATAAGACAAAAGAGCTCTCAAACAAAGGGGCTAGGTTTAGGTTTCTGTCCTCAGGATAGAGTAATTTGGGCAAGTGTTTGTGATGGATCTTCTTCTGACTACGTTGGGGCCCTTTAAGAACGTTGGCATGCAGAGTTTTGAGAATTTGCCAATAAATGGAGTATCACGGATGTTGAATTTAATGAGAGAGGGAACCCCTTTGAAGAAGATGAATACTGAGAAGGGGCAGACCCAGATACAGGAGCTAAATGTATACTGTGATAATAGTTACATGTAAGGGTGGGAACAAAGTCATCACTCTGGAATACAAAACAGACTATTGGGCTATGTAGGGCTCTGCTTAAGATGGCCTGGGCACTTTACACAGCAGAAGGTGTGGGGGTCTGTGACTATAAGCTGTTAGCAGGTGAACACAGCTTAGTTGTCAGCAGACAGTTGTATATAACCACTTCAATACCGGGCACTTTCACCCCCTTCCTGCCCAGGCCAATTTTCAGCTTTCAGTGCTGTCACACTTTGAATAAGTGCACATTTATCCATATGATTTTTTTCACACAAATAGAGCTTTCTTTTGGTGCTATTTAATCACCACTTGCTTTTTTATTTATTTTTTGCTAAACAAGCGAAAAAATACTGAAAATTAAAAAAATAACTTTTTCTTCGTTTTTTATATAATTTTTCTTCTTCACTGATGTGCGCTGATTAGACTGCACTGATAGGCTGCATTGATGGGCACTGATGCGGCTGAACTAATGGGTATTGAGAAGGCTGCACTGATGGGCACTGATGAAGAGGCACTGATAGGCAGCAGTGATATGCTGCACTGATGGGCACTGATATGCTGCACTGATGGACACTGATAGGCTGCTTTAATGGGCACTGATGAGGCTGCACTGATGAAGTAGCACTGATGGCCACTGATAATCTGCACTGATGGGCACTGATGAGCCTGCACTAATGAAGCGGTACTGATGGGCACTAATAAGCTGCAGTGATGGGCACTGATATGCTGCAATGATGGACTGATTGGAGCTGATGGGGCTGCACTGATAATCAGTGCACTGATTATCAGTGTAAATGTCCCCTGCCACAGGAAAGCCAGTTATTGGCTTTTCTTTCCTCGGACAGTGACAGGAAAGAAAATGCCAATAACCAGCTTTTGTTTACATGTGATCAGCTGCAATTGGACACAGCTGATCACATGTTAAAGAGCCAATGTCATTACTCTGAAAGGTCATGCACAGTGTTCGAGGAACGCAGCTCTCCACCGTTTGGCACCCATGCGCAGCAAGAATGAGACATCATATGGCAGAGCAGGAACTGGTTAATGGTGCGTCTGTGACCCTCTCACCAACTCCTTTCTTGGCAGTGGTGATTGGTTAGATGAATGGTGGAGGACCCCCCTTATCCTGTAATCGAGTGATGGTAGCAACAGGTTTAATGGCGACCACCTCAGTAGTTCTGGGTGATGATGTCTTGGATCACAGCAGCGTCTTGGAGTAGCACCTGGACAGCCAAAACTGCAGCAGACTCTCTCCAGTCCAGCCTCTGGGCTCTTATGCACAGCAGTGTCCAGTGAATAGAAAACAAAGCCCGTTCACCAAGCACAACACAGCACCTCTTCTCCCTTCCTGCTCTGGTTGGCATGTTTCACAACTGCCTCTGCTCCTTCCAGGGCTTTTTCCTTTTATGTGACCCTCCCTGCTCTCAGGTGTACATGGGTATAGTAGTTGCTTCCCATGGATGGTTGTGGCTTGGATCTGCTTCTAAACTACATCTCCCAGGATGCTCCTGTGTATAGCCATTCACTAGCTTAACAAGGCATAGTTGACATTGCCATCTTGTGGCAGAAAACAGTTCTGTAATAAGTAACATTGCCCAGCGTTACACATCTAAAGATGGTAAGCTACAACATACTGCTTTTTGGTTTTGGGTTTTGTTATCCTGTAGGTTAGATCCACATTTGTGTTTGCAGGAATGCATAGAATTTGCATTCCTTTTGCAAATACGCAGTGGTGCTATTATTTCTTAATCCCAGATAACAAGCAATTGAGCTGCATGTTTGAAAATGATTAGCTAAGCTATTGCTAGACTTGCCAGGCTTCACAAGTTCGTTGCACAATTATAGCAATCTGCATTGCATGACTCCAGATCAACTTTCTTTGCAAACATTCTGCAAGTCTGCTGCAAGTTCTGTTGTACAATAGTCATCCCACCACAGGGGTCACTGTGGCTGAATTTTCATGCTGTAGACTTGCAGAGCTCTTCCTGTAGACTCACCACAGCAACTTTGCTCTTGGTAGAGTTTTGCCATGCAAATTTGCTACAAATTGGAAAAATCTTGACTAGAACTTGTGCTGCAAGTGCTCTGCAAGTGTACAACTTGCCAATGAAAATGTGCAGAAAGTTAACAGACTTACAATTCAACAGTGTCACACATTTGTGGCAAGTTATCCGTGCTATCTGGGATGGCACCCCAACGCACCTTGCCAAAGCACGCACAAAATTGTGCACCCAAAAGCATGGTACTGATGTACCCCGCATTTTGCTGTGGCATGATTTAAAACAGGATGCAGTTTTTGTGCATAGGGGCCCGTTTATTTCATGCTTAGGTGTAAACAAAGCCTTAAAGTGGAACTTAAATCCTTATAACAACAAATTTTCTCTTTTTGGTACTCCCCCCTCATCTCTAACAAAAATGTGAAAAACAATTATTAAAATGTGTACCTTTGGGTATTTTGTTGTGCTGCAAGGTAACACTTCCTGCTTTTCAGGCTTAGGCCGGCCCCACTGCCTCCTGGGATTGCTATATCACAGGTATCCCAGGAAAGAGTGTACTGTACATCTGCACATGTGCCATAGGTGTGCACAGCCTATTACATTAGGGTGTACACCCCAAAGCTCAAATATATATACTTGCACTGGACATGAATGGGAAGTGCTCTGTGCTGAGAGGCTTCCTGTTCATTCACAAACGGAAGCATAGCAGACACAATTTTCTATGTTTCAGCAATGAATGGACACAGTGAGCGAGTGTGTTCACTGTGTTCATTTGGAAAAGAAAGGGGCCAGTAAATGACATATTGATTAGCCGTTTTGCCACTCTCCATCCTGAAACATCCCCAACAGCCGAGGGAAGAGGAGGAAAGCCAGCAGCACTCATAGCTCCAACTGTCCCTGAATTCGAGGAGGCGGGAGGAGGATCAGTGTTACAACAGCGAATATTAATTTGCTGTTGTAACACATCTGGTTGGGCTGAGAGCACACTCCACCCTATTTTGAAGCCTATTAGAGCCTCTGGCTCTAATAGGCGCTTCAAAAAAACACTCCCACCCACCTCCGCAATTGTAATTCATGCACCCCGGCGTCCCGAAAGGGGCCAGGCGCATGGATAGAGGAGGTGGCGTAAGGGATGGGGGGGTGGTGCTCTTGCACCCACAATAGATGAGCCGCCCCTGTTTCCATCTCAAAAAGTTGGGAGATATGTGAACTGCAGGGGGGGGGGGGGGG